>UFQX01000942.1:0-157438 GCA_900497675.1 Arapaima gigas
CACTGCGGATGTAGCCTGGGTTGCAGGTGCAGGTCTGCACACAGCCAGCTGTGCATTTGGAAGGTGCTGAAGGGTCATCACAAGTAGCAGGGCAGGCGCTTCCACACAACTCATAGTGGCTGTTTTCTGGGCATCGGGGGGTAGCTAAGATAAGCAGAATCAAACAATTTGATGACGATTAGAGAATAGCACTAATATTACAGGTGATACAAATTTGTGTTTAGTAGGTTAAAAATTATTAGTCTATGAGTATTATTTTTAATTAGGACTTAGTCATACATGTATGACAGCATCTTAAAATGTGTATTTAATATTTAAAACATGAGCTTGTTTATCTGAATGTTTATTTACTCACGGCAATGAGCAAGTGTCCACCAGTTGTACACTTTAACCCCAGCACGCTGACAGGCATCAGTGTAGATTTGCAGAGTATCACAAAGGTACTTCTGTACACCCTTGCCCATACAGAAGTCATACAGACAAATTTCTTTGTAGAACTTTGGTTCAATTACAGCATTGCATCTTTTGAATGGTCCACTCATGATGTGGCTGAGGAGACCACAGAAAACCTTTCCTGCCACATGATTGACCAGGTTGCTCTTACAGTCCTCACACTGGCCTGAGCACTGATCTTGACAGGTGGCATCACCTGGGGCATCCCGAACTCTCCAGCTCTTGCCTAGTGCCACCACGCTGCTAGCTTCAGCCCCATTTGGAGTAGTTAGATCGTCTTTTTGTTTGCCATTGAAGTTTCCACACAGGCCACACACCTTGCCTGCAAAGCTGTCTGGAACAGTAATGACCATATACTGTTGCCAGTCATACTGCACTGTCAGGCCAAAGTCTGTTTCCATGACGACAGACATACCACTCTGAAACAACCCTACTTTTTCATTGCCGTTTTGTAAAATTATTGGAAGACTCCATACTTCATAGTTAACCTGTGGAAACAAAAAAATTACTTTATGCTTAACAGCAATTTTGCATGAAACCAAAATCTTAAATTTTAACAAAAATGTATCAAGATAATAGGGTTCTAAGATTCATGAGTGACAAAAAATGAAAATCTTAACATTTTTTCTTACCCTGATGTAGCCAAACTCGTTGCGGACAAATGTTATGGCATTACCATAGACTGTGATATTAACCATGCCAACTGAGGAGACCACTGAGTTGTCACTGTTTTCATTTCTGGCCTCAACTTGAAAGGCAGGATGTTTGATGTCCACATGGCAGTTCTTGGCCATGATGTAGGTGCAGTTCCCCATAAAGTTGAAGTATTGACCGTCAAAGGTGCGGTAGTGGGGGTCCCCCATAGCCCAGCAGGTGCCGACCTTTGTAGAGGCTCTGGCAAGTCCTACAGTGCAGAAACACAACGCATCATATTTAATGGGTCTGGTATTCCTCAGACATTTTGAGTACTACATTTCTAATTAAACTATTTTCAAACTTATACAGTCATAAAACAATCAGTGAATGATTTCATAAATAAGATTTAGCTTTTTTCATTTAGAAACTGAGGATCGTTGTAAAGGAAATGTTTATGACTTATGCATATCAGTTTGAGAATCTATACAAAAATGTTTAAGCTTCAAAAATATTTTATTTTAATGATAGTGGGTAGTGCTACCACCCCACAGGCTGTTCTGAGTTCAAATCTGGCGATTTCCTCCATGTCTGCATGGGTTTCTGCCAGGTGCACCTGTTTCCTCCCAATGAATATTATAGCTGTGACAGCAATTTTGGGGAGTTTTTATATTTTGGTATAATTTTAAATAAAATTTTCTGCATATGTAAATGTAATTTTTTTATACTTAAATACAGCAATCCCTCTATATCTAGACTCTCTATATCTGAAATATTGTTGTAATGGCTCTTTACTTGATACATTAATACCAATATATCAGCACCTGAACTGAAACTTTTACTATCACAAATGTTTATCTAAAGCTTATCCAAAATAAAAAATCAAAACATAAATAAATGTCAAAATAAACTAAAAAAATCAACAAATAAAACAGTAAAGTACCTTACAGTGTACTGTAATAAAAAAATACTGCATTTGTTATAACAAAGTGTATACTGTATAACTGTATATGTATACTATTCCAAATTTATCCAACGGAAAACTTTTCAAACGTGTGCACCCCCCACTCTGATGTCTTTACCCCATTTAAAATAATGGAAAATATACATTCATAATCCAAAATTTTGGTATTCAGCTTGTTTTAAGGGACAAATTAGATTCAGATACTGAAAGATTCCTGTATAAATATCTTCAACTATCTTTTTTCACAGGGCACCAGGATTCTGGGAGCCCTAGGTGCTTGCCTATCTTTACCTGATGCCTACACCTGTGGCACAGAGCTTTACTTGTCCATCAAGCCAGCTGATATGCCTCCTCTTTATCTTAATAATTGAAAAACAGCAATTTTTGTCACTATTCCAGAAGCATAGTATCTGTTTGCCTCCTTGGAAATACTTTCTTCTTGAGCAGAGTTAATTATTGCAATTCATTGTTGATGCCTGCAGCACACTCAAAATAAGTTGGGACAGAGGCATGTTTACCACTGTGTTACATCACCTTTCCTTTTAATTACACTTTTTAATCGTTTGGGAACTGAGGATATTAATTGTTGCAGGCTGAAATGTGGACTCATCTGACCACAGCACGCATTTCCAATGTCTTTCAGACCATCTGAGATGAGCTCAGGCCCAGAGAACCCGGCAGCATTTCTGCATAGAATTGATGTATGGCTTTTTTCTTGCGTTTCAGGTTGCATTTCTTGATGCAGCAGCCTACTGTGTTAAGTGACAGCGATTTTCAGAAGTACTCCCAAGCCCATGTGGCTATATTTACCACAGTAGCATGACGGTTCCTCCTGCAATGCCATCTGAGGACTCAAAGGTCATGCACATTCAACAGTGGTTTATGGCCTAGTCCTACGCATACTGAGATTTCTCCTGATTCCCTGAATGTTTTCACAATATTATGTATGGTAGATGGTGAAAGACCTAAATTCTGTGCAATCTTGCATTGAGAAATGTTCTTTTGGAACTGTTTGACAATCCTCTCACAAGGTTTGGCACAAAATGGTGTGCCATAACCCATCTTTGCTTGCAAATACTGAGCCTTTGGTAGATGCTCCTTTTACACCCAATCACGATACCCTCACCTGTTACTAATTCACCTGTTTATTGTGGAATGTTTCAGAACAGTGTAACCTGAATATTCTATGAACTTTTCACTCTTATTTTGCCCCATCCCAAGTTTTATTGAGTGTGTTGCAGGCATCAAATCCTACATTTGTTTATATGTGTCACGCCTGCTGTCCCGCCCGACTCCATAATTGCCGACACCTGCTCCTTGTTTCCCCTAGCAGGGTATAAAACCTGTGTAGCCCGACAAGCTGGTGTGAGGTATTGTCCATGTTACCAATGAGTGTACCAAGCAGCTCTCCTGTTAGCCTGTCCTGTGTTTGACCCTTGCCTGTCTCTGGTCACCAATTTAGCCTGATCACTTCTTGTACCTCGTTGACTTCTGGATCTGACCCTTGCCTATGTTGTGACAACAGACTTGCAGCGTGTCTCAAAAATAAACAGCATCTGCCAACTCATGTCTGCTTCCTGCCAATGGCATCACAGAATACTTCGCCACGCAGCAGACAGCAGGTATGGAGCACTTGAACACCTGGACTCCTGACATTGCGGAACAACTGAATCATCATGAACATCTGATGGAGATCGCGCAAGCGATTGCAGCCTTCACCACCCAACAAAAGGAGCAACAAAAGCGGCTGACGCAGGTGGTGGAAGAGCTGAAAGGCGTTATGTCCAACCCGAGACAGCACTCGCCTGAAGATGGACAGTCTCGGGGAATTCTCCCTTCGGCAAAATCCAATGGCGCTTCTGACCCGACCGCCTCTGTGATTCAATATATGACCAGAGACGTGCCTGAGTGGGAACTGGCCGAACGCCGCGACAATAAACGGAGACCTGATTTGCGGAAGGACTAGTGCTGGCACGGCCGGGAAGCGGGACGCGTCGTGCGCATTGGCTTCCAGCGTCCGCAATCACGCTGCATGAAGACCAATCCAGACACTTGCCCAATGGCTCTACTCTGGGGTGGACGGGAAAGGGTGTTCAAGTCTTTCACCCTCCCCGTCACATTCTATTGTCCCGAGACAGTTTCCGTCACTGTGCTAATCGATTCTGGAGCCGAAGGAAACTTCCAGCACTTGGAGCTGGTACGGCAGTTGGGCTTCCGTACTTGAGACCTCCGAGTACCACGTCAGTTAACCGCCATTGACGGAGGACCCATCGGTAAGGATATCCTGTCAACGACCACTCTCCCCGTGTGAATGGATGCTAGTTCAGTGCACTGAGTTCATATCCTTTTTGTGGTTCCGAAAGCCAGTTATTTAATGGTGTTAGGGTTACTGTGGCTGCAAAAAACACGACCCACACATCTTCTGGTCTGCCTTAGATATCATGTCTTGGTGCTCTTATTGTGCCAGAAACTGTATGTGATGCCCTCAGGTCACCGTGCGCGCTACCACTCTAGAAAGTCCTGTCTCCGATGTCCTAACAATTCCCCCAAGTATTCTGACTTTCAGGAGGTATTCAGTAAACAAAACAGTACTAAACTTCCTCCACATCGCCCATACGACTGCACGTTCGACCTAGTAGAGGGGGCTACCCTCCCGAAGGTGATGAGTATATCCAAGAGGCTTTAGATCAGGGATTCATTCGGCCGTCCACATCTCCTGTCGCTTCGGGCTTTTTCTTTTAAGAAAAAGGACAGAGGTCTGACTGTATGCATTGACTATGGAGGTATAAACGCGATCACAAGGAGACTTTCCTACCCATTACCTTCCGTGCCAACAGCGTTAGACCAACTGCGCGATGCTAAGTATTTCACAAAACTAGATCTTAGAAGCGCTTATAACCTAGTTTGTATCTGGGAGGGAGATGAGTGGAAAATGGTATTTGTTACTCCAAATGGCCATTACAAATACCTGGTTATGCCTTTCAGTCTGTGTAACGTGCCCTCTGTATTTACGTTAACATTCTGCAATATGATCAGGAAATTCATTATTGCATATATTGGCGATATTTTAATATACTCTCCTGACCTCAAATCCCACGTTTCCCATGTCTGCACAGTCCTTACACAACTTCCAGAGAACCAACTCTACGTGAAAGGGGAGAAATGTGAGTTTCATTTACGACAAATCTCCTTTCTCGGTTACATTATTGGCACCGAAGGAATATCGATACACAATGCGAAGACTGAGATGGTGGTTAACTAACTGGCCCACACCTTGTAGTGATAAGGACCTACAGCGTTTTCTGGGTTTTGCTAATTTTTACAGAAGATTCATTAGAAATTTTAGTGGCGTAGCAGCCTCTCTCATGGCACTACTCAAGGGTAAGAAAGCCAGGTTCCTTTCATGGAATCCGCAGGCCAAACAAACATTTACCAAATTTAAACAGGTGTTCACCACAGCTCCCATCTTGGTACATTCAGACCTGTCTAAACCTTTTGTTGAGGTAGATGCCTCGGACGTTGGCATAGGCACCGTCCTGTCAGTGTGTAGGTCATCCCCCAAAATTACACCCAGTTGCCTTTTATTCTCAAACTCGCATTGGCCGAGCGAACCTATGTCATAGGAGACCGTGAGTTACTGGCCATGAAACTGGTGCTTGAGTGGCGGCACTAGCTAGAGGGGGCAAATCACCCATTTCAGGTCTTAACCAATCACAGAAACTTGGAATGCCTGTGTGGCGCAAAGCAATTAAACCCCAGGCAAGTGTGCTGGGCCTTTTTTTTTTTTTTTTTTTTTTTTCCCCCCCCCCGGTTTCGGTTTTTGATAACCTACAGGCCAGGGTCCCGCAACACCAAGACGGATGCTTTATCCCAGATATTCAAAGTTGCGGAGGCGTCTAAAGATGACTCACCTAGAATTTTACCCCCGGAGTGTCAAATAGCGTCCATGCAATGGGAAATAGACCAGGACATAGATGACGAACTCGGCGATACGCCATCTCCGGCTCAGTGTCTGGTCGGAAAGCGGTACGTTCCCCCGTCATGTAGAGATCGCCTTATTACGTGGGCACATGCCTCATTGGTTTCTGGACATCCCGGAGAGTCCCACACCAACCAATTATTGTCGCATAGGTACTGGTAGGAGAACATGGCACGGGATGTACACTGGTCTATCACCTCGTGCTTGACGTGCACAGTGCAAATCCCTGAGAATATTACCTGCCGGGAAGTTGGTTGCCCTTCCCGTTCCCTTTCGCCCCTGGTCTCATTCCTGTAGACTTTGTCATGGACCTGCCACTGTCCCAATCATATGCCTGTATTTTAACTGTGGTCTACAGGTTTTTGCACACTGTTTTATCCTGTTTGAGGGCCTGCCCAGCGCCTTCCAGACCGCTGAGGCACTTTTCAACCAGGTATTCAGGTTCTTCGGTATTCCAGAGGACGTAGTCTCGGACCGCGGTTCTCGGCTTACCTCAAGGCTATGGACCACCCTTTTCGAATGTTTAGGAGTCAGTGTCAGTCTATTGTCTAGCCATCACCCACAGTCTAACGGTCAGTGCGAGCGAGTAAACCAGGAATTGGGAAAGTTAAGAATATATTGTCATGAGAATCCGTCAGATTGGAGTCAGTTTCTAGTATGGGCAGAAATGGCCCAGAACTCCCTGAAAAGTTCTTCCAGCGGGCTAACCCCCTTCGAATGCTGCCTGGGTTACCAACCACCCCTGGTGCTGTGGTCAGCTGAGCCTATGAACATTCCGGCAGTAGATGGCTGGTTGAAAAGGAGTGAGGAGGTCTGGGAGAAGACTCACCAAAGGATTGAAAGGACCCTCCAGCGGTACAAGGACCATGCGGATAAGCACTGACGAGAGGCACCAGCCTATTGCCCCAGAGATCGAGTCTGGCTGTCCTCTAAAGACGTTAAATTCCCTGAAGGATGCAGAAAACTCCAACCCAAATACCCGGGCCCCTATTGAATTGTGAAACAGATCAACGAGGTGACGTATAAATTGGACTTACTGGTCAATGTCAATATGTCCGACACCTTTCATGTTTCACTACTCAAACCAGTAGTCCTGGGACTGTTGGGCTTCGCACCCCCCCCCCGTCCGGTGCATATGGAAGGCTCCAGCATATGCGGTGAACAGGTTGCTGGATTCTTGGAGATGGGCAGGACACCCCCAGTACCTGGTCGATTGGGAGGGCTACGGCCTGGAGGGGAGGAGCTGGGTACCAGCCCAGGACATACTGAACCCAGGACTGGTAGCAGGTTTTCACAGGTGTCACACTGAGAAGCTGGGGCCCAGGCCTAGAGGACGTCCCAAGAAGAGCATCAGTGGCACTCGTAAGACCTCGACCGCAAGGAGGGCGGAACTGCCCTGAAGCGCTACCTCGTCCATCCGGACCCGTGACTACTCGGGCACACGAACCCAGAACCTCTCTTCTGGGGGCGTTGTTAGGGGTCATCGTGGCTGTCCGCATCGTGCAGCTGGCACTGACTCCTTGGGGGGGAGGTACTGTCACACCCCCTGCTGTCCTGCCCAACTCAATCGCTGGCACCTGCTCCTTGTTCCCCCCCCTTGTTTGTATAAAACCTGTGTAGCCTGACAAGCTGGTGCAAAGTATTCCCCATGTTACCACTGAGCGTACCGAGCATCTCTCCCATTAGCCTTTCCTGTGTTCGACCCTCGCCTGCCTCTGACTACCGATTTAGCCTGACCACTTCTTGTACCTCGTTGACTTCTGGATCTGACCCTTGCCTGTATTGTGATGACAAACTTAGAATGCGTCTCAAATAAACACCATCTGTCAACTCGCACCTGCATACGCTTGCTTCCTGCCAACAGCATCACAATATGTTAATCAAATTGGTCAGCCAAAACAGTCATTTCTTTGTACTTTGGTTAATTTTCTTGAACATTTAATTGACAAATCACAGATTCTTGCTTTTATTTCACTTTACAAAGTTTTCTGACTTTTCCAGAAATGAGGTTTGTAAATGTCAGTGTGGGTATTAGTTCATATATTGTATTTTGTGTGTTTTGGTCCTATGTAGAGATGAATGTGTTTGTTTTGTGTACAGTAGTTAATGATTGCAGTTAACATGGAACAACTGAGACTAAGAATGAGGATGACTTATTTCTTTCTGTACCATCGATGGTAAAGCCAGTATTGATATTCATTGACTGTCACTTCAGAAAAATGTGTGCTAACAGATGAGAAGTATAGATTTTGTGTATTTCAGAATTATTAGAAAGTTGTTCCCTATTAATTGATCACTTGCAAATAAATACATTAAAATCAGACAAATTAGCTCCAGGGAAATTGTATGAAGTATCCAGGACTTACCCCATAGAAGTAGTGCTGAAAAGCAGGTGAGTAGCAGTTTTGCTCCCATGACTAAAATCAAACAGTAAAGTTAGTCACTGCACACTCCTTTGCACTCTATAGTTCATATGTACAGACTTCACAATGAGATGAACAATAGTGAATAATGTCATGCAATACACACATGCCACATGCACAAACACATATGGAAAAAAAATACAGGAAATAAGGAAAGTCAGCTTAAATATTCATTAACCAAATTTTCAGATGTTTTTCAAGAAAAATCTGAAAATTTCTGCATACCGTTTACACTTTACTATATATGTTCTTTTTGGCACAAAATCCCCAAAATGATTTTTTTTCTGTTAGGTTTCCATTAAAATATTACTATCAAAACATTCCATTAAAATAGGACTTACCTCAGTTCAAAATGTGGCATGATGTGGTCTGACTGCTGCCCTTAAATTATGCTGGGCACTTATTCACAAGCCAATCAGCTGAGAGGTATCACCAGTGACTCTCAGAACAGCAAGAGTTGCACTCCTTGATAAATTGCTAAAAGAAGCATAGTTGCAGAAGGGATAAAATATAACCGGTTTTTTCAAAGTCTTTTTTAGAAATATTTTTAAACTTTATTAATTTTTGTTTTGTTCTGAAAACAAAAAAACCTTTTAAGAATGCACAGTAATATTTTTAAATATGAATCTTACTTTTTAAATAAATAGTAAAGTCAAATATGAGTTATGAATTCTGTCAATAAGGAGCAGCACCTAATAATTATAACTTATTTGCTACTAATATACTGCTAGCAGCACTCCAAAAGACATCCAACAGTGAATGAGTGAGAATGAAAGGATTGGGTTAGTGTGTTGTGATACACTGACTGTTGTTGCTGAGTACTTAGGACCATCATCATTATTATTATTATTATTATTATTGTTATTGTCAAAAACCTGTTTCATGAACCAATATGAACCAATGAGAAAATTATATATATATATATATATATATATATATATATATATATATATATAAAAATAAGAGGACATATTCAGCAAGCAGGTGCCACTGGTTTATTTCCTAATCATTTATTTCTAGACAGCCCCCCTCGACACTGTCCTCTTACATAACAGTGAACACACCTGCTTGTCTTTGCGGACGTTTACGTAATGAATGTAAAATATTACTTGACATATAATGGTTACCAATTGTTTGTAAGAAAGTAATGACAAAAGAATTCTGATTGCACTTTGATATTAAAACAATAAAAAGCGAAAATGATAGTAATCAAATTGTACTTATTTTTTGTAACAAAAAATAGGAGTGTCTACAGTGTTTGAGTTTCTGATTGTTAATGAACATATTACTGTATTAAATATTCTCTGACAAATGAAAAACGGAAAACTTTTAAGAACAGTTTCCCATCATGGTATTTTCAGAATGTTTCAAGGTGTTAAATACATTTTTTTCTTTTGTGTGGCAGAATAGCTGCATCCCTTTATGCCTTCAAGATTCGAGAGGAACTCTTCTGAGTGGCCAAAAGTATGTGGACACATGTAAGCCACTAAATTTAATTTCAAAGTCATGGGTATTCATATGAGTTTGCTTTTTTCCTACTGGTGGAGTCAGTTATTACCTGCTATAATACAGTGTTACGCCCCTACTACTGACTCCTGTCTAGGGCGGTGGAGTGGGAGCATAAACAACAAGCAGCCCACACAAAACTAGTGAAATAGGTGGTTTATAATTCATTCAGTGTATGATACAATATACAAGTGTATACAAACAAAGGTGCTAACCAGGATAGAGAACTTGGACGGTGCCTAAGCAAAGAAAGAAAAAAGTTGCCACTAACCTGATCTGTATTTTCAGTGTCTTACCTATTCCTAACATAGTGAAAAAATAAATAGCTACCTAACTACACTAGTCTAAACTAACACAGAAAATACAGGGGTTGGCACCCGCCCACTTACCTGATGTGTCTAACAGTATGTACAACCCTACGTGAAGTTCAATGTAGGTGCGCGCACATACTACCCTGTTCTCAATCCAAGCCAACAACCCAGTGAACAATGTGACATCAAGTGCGTGACTACGCACGCACACAGTTGACCAGACCAAAGACCACTATCCAAAACCAGAATCCTTAAGCCAAAACAAAGTCAAACCAGAAGTCACACGTAACAATATAACAAAGTCAAATACACATAGCAATCAAACAAGTGAGCCAAAAAGCTAGCTTTGGGGGTGTTGCGGTGCTGCTTATCAAGGGGAAAGCCCGCTCCCAGGTCATCAGTTAGCAAATTCCGATAGGTTGATTGTTGATGATTGACGGATGGAGCAAACCACCTGTGACACAGAACAGAAGAGAGACAGGGGAAAAACAGGAAAACAACCGCCAAACAGCAGGAGCAACACAAACACGTAACAACAGTGAAAACAACATGCTTACTATGCATTAGTTAGTACAATATATTTTGGTAACAGCAGGTGCAGCAACATACTCATTTCTTTATGCACCCAGAATACAACCATTTGATAGCTTAAAAATTAATGTGAAAAAGTGGATGCATCATATAAACCTTGAGTCTGTAAATGTGACAAAAGAGGTGGCCAAAGGTGGTTTTGCATTGAGTGACATAGGTCAGTTCCTACACGTGACTGACAGCAGCAAAACAACATCTGAAGGTCTGACAGTTGAATTAAACAGAAAATCAATTAAGATATGAAATTTACAGTAAAAAGAATTATCAGCATTATCAGTGACAAAGTGACAATTATCAGTGACAATGTTATGAATGCTGGGCAACACCCTCTTGGCCATATATCAGAATAAACTGTTACCTGAAAAATCTGAATGTTTGTCAAAGGTGGGGTGTATTTTACTGGCTGATACAATACTTGAATTGTTAGGGCATACAGTATACCTTCTCAAGACTCTTAAAACATAATATATGTAAAATGGCTCAAGCACCCCAAAAAAATTAAATTTTATTAATTCAGAGTCAAATATTTCCTATAAATGTATATATAAAACTATGTCCTGCTTCATTCCTTTGACATTTTTCTCACAAACATATTACATATGCATATTAATTTAGTGGAGACAATTTCATTCCACAAGAACTTCAAGTATTGAAATTCCATGAATGAAAATATCATTTCTAGTATTTTTTTGAAAAATCTCTGGTTTGATCCATGGATATTTTTCATTTTAGCTGATAACATTGAATATCGTTATATACATATGTATTAAATTATAAATGCACTTAAATGAGATATAACAGAGATCAACACTTGCCATTACATTTTTGAATTTTGATAGCTCAAACAATCAAATTACTTGTAAATGTTTATATTATTCAAAGTCATCCCTTTTGCTCATTGTCTATCAAATCAGGTTTCTATGAGTGAGTTGGAAGAAAGAATCTGATCACACAGTACAGCTGATCAACACAGGCCTGCAGATGTTCCAGGTGAGATTATTTCAGACCGTAGATATAATCCCACCTACGACATTCACAGTACTTACTCCTAGCTCAGTGTGCCTGGTATACCTCCTTCAAGACGTCCCAGGAGCCAATATAACTGGATGCCCGAATGTTGTGGAAGCAGATTCTATATTCCTTACACCCCTTCAAGATTCAGGAGGAGCTCTTCTGTAGCTTGCACTACATGGCCAAAAGTACGTGGACACACATACGCCACTAAATTTAATTTCAAAGTCTTGGGTATTCATATGAATTTGCTTTTTTCCTACTGGTGGAGTCAGTTATTACCTGCTATAATACAGTGAAAACAACATGTTTACTATGCATTAGTTAGTACAATATATTTTGGTAACAGCAGGTGCAGCAACACACTCATGTCTTTATGCACCCAGATTATAACCTAAAAAAAAACATCAAAATGTATATTTTTCACAAATTTACAGTGTGTATTGCCTTGATGGTTTCATTACCTCATTGGAAAGAGTTTCTATACACAATGGATTTGGTGCTTGAGAATTACCCATTGGAATAAATCCATACTTTACATACAAAGGACTGTACTTTGAAACTTTGCTTTTTTAGTATTTTCAGATGCTGTGCGACCTTCGGTGTTTTTTTAAATGTGAGAAGCCCACAAAAAAGGTCTACTGGCTAATCTTCTTTTGTGTAAGTATTTTGCACGAGACAAAAACAAGCTAGTAACTACTAGCTTATGTTGTCCGCACTCTGCACCCGATGAATGCAGAACTCCACCAATTGTGTAGCACCACTGAATTGCATATAGGCATAACTTATTTTATAAATAAACAAATATAAATTTGTATAATTTTTTTTCTGCATATTAAGTGGTCTTTTTGCAGTCCAGCAAAGCAATGTTCATGGCCTAGTTCCTGCCTGGTTGCTGAGAACCTCTGTGTATAGAGTGTCTTCCCGACATTGACTTACCCTGAGGAGGGTCTCAACAATCCGGGCCCTATCCCAAAAACAACCAGCAAAAGACTATGAAACTGCTCCGGTATAGGACAGTCTATTGCAGGGTGACCACACACACACACACACACACACACACACACACACACACACACACACACACACACACACACACACACACTCACTCTACAGGTAATTGAGTAACCAATTGTCGTGAAACACATTTCTTTGGACTGTGGAGGCAGCAGCGTTCCACGCTGAGGACTCTGTGTTTTAATATCTTCTAGAGGACAGAAGATACTACTGTTCAGTGTTTCGTGCTCAGTATTATTTTCATTATCATTTTTACTTCAGAACCAAGGGATATTTTTAGAGGCAAAATTTATTACAAGTTCAGCATGCAGGTGTTAATTAACCATAGGATGATCTCTGAACTATAAAATATCATCATTTAATTACAGTTCACACTGTAAAATCTAAAAAGTATAATAGGTCTGAGCTTTAAGCAAAGCAAATAACACCAGATGTCTGATCATTTATATGCCAGACTGTATTTCAATTCATAGGCATATTGTGGTCATACTGTTTGGTTTTTTGCATTGCATGTTGTGTGCATTTTTTGCTATACAAACACTGTACCATCTGTGTCCGTTGAGCATGATTCCACATTTTATATATATATATATATATATATATATATATATATATATATATATATATATATATATATATATATATATAAAAACCCTCTTGTTACAATAAGAAAATGTTAGCTGATCTAGAGAGCGAAAGAAATCTGAGACCTATTTTCTTTATTTTGCCTTTTTCAGAGAGAATGTTCTAAACCTTTGCTCTTGCACATAATTGCTACCTTTGAGTTTAGCAACCTTCAGTGCAAGTGTCATCCTGTGAGAAGAATCAGGGAAGCATCATAATGGAGCTAAAACCCAGGAGAGGACAGGCCACACTGCTGTGCCAGACTCACATCTGTTCAACTTCCTTAACCAAACCATCAAATGGCCAGAAGCTGACTGATGTAGCACACCGGCTTACAATCTGGACTGAAAATGAGGTTGTGAGGGGAAAATATTTTTCATTAATGTTAAATTAGTTTTAATTTTCATGCACTATATTGAAGTTAATAAAAAAAATTGTCTTACACTAGGATGGGTCTATCCAGGGTGTACCCTCCCTTTCAGCCTGTTTCCAGAATAGCGATTGGATCATTCAGACGTTAACTCTGGAAAAGTATTTCTTTATAAAAGATTTATGAATGTGTGTTAGAGCATTTTTTACTTCATGATAGCTTTATTGGCAGAGATCTGTGCTATGTGGTCTTTACTGATTGTGACTTTGGGCTAAAGGTGACTAAAGTAAATCAGAAGTTGACTTTTGATCCTGATTGTGTTCATATGTTGAAGAGCCAGTTTGTTTCATACATATATTAATGGCTATACGTGTACCTTCAAGACACTCTTCAAACATACTTTCATAGCAGATATAGATACAGGTAGTACATTTTCTTAAGAGCCTTGACAGACAAATAGGAAATCTGGTAATTCTATGTTAAAGTAGTGTATCACTAAACAAAATACTGATACTTATGTATTTTTGAAGCTAATGGAATAATCTTTCCTGCTCTTGTTGAAAGGAATAATTCACATTATATGGTATTATTGCAATTTTGAAAGTTGAGAAGGGAGGCAGAACCAGAAATGCAATGCTTAAATGCGTTACTTCCCTTTAAAAACCACTATTGGACAAAGCCTCTCTGCCTCTCTGCCTGTTTCTTACTTCTGTGATACTGATACATTTTTATCAAGAGTTTTATTTTCACATTGAGCAAACTGTGCTTGACATACAATCCTTTACAACTTAGTCAAAACATGATTAAGAAAGTCCCTGTGATTGAAAAAAAAGCATTCATGGGTGTTTGTCAAGACCTGGGTTGAAAAGATGTGGACTGATGGAAGCCAAATGGAAGAGAGGGGTTTAAACTCATCTTGTACCAAGTAAAGACTGCCAGTTGCTCTAAAACAGCCTGAATCTTCAGACTCTTGGTTACTTTTACTAGCCACACTAGTGGAATTACCCAGCACTGCCCAGGTCAAAAACGCGTAACAGTGGAAAGGTGTTACAGTCCAGTCCAGGGTTAGGATGTAACAGAGAAAGAGGAAAGAATTGACTCAACTAGAAAGACACCAAACCTTGGTTATACTTTTTTGTATTTTGCTTTTATTAACAGTGCCAGAGAAGCCTTTTCTCCAGGTTTAAGCAAAGTCAACAAAACAACCAAAAAGTCCCTGCACCCTACTTGTTCAACTATCTACCCTGACAAACAAAAACATACCTAACCACAGTAAAAACCAGGAGAAAAAAGTGCAAAAATGGAAGAAGAAAATGGCATTCACCCCTTTTCTGCAGTTGCTTAATATTTACAAATGTGTACAAAAGTAATAGGTAGGAAAGACTCTTTACACAATTAACAGAAATTCACCACCACATATGAGCTCTAGTTACGTGCTGCACTCCTCCACCACAGGTCACTTGGTGGTTCTATGTATAATATCACAGAATAAATTAACCCCATTACTCTATGTGAGAAATCAGTATGTATTTCTTTTTTCCCCATGTAGTCATTATGTTCACTGTGTAGGTCTGTATATTTTAATTAAATGCATTATTTGGAAGTTATTTGCATGCTAGGTTGTACTGTCCCACTGATATGTGAATTCCTTTATGGTGAGTTGTCTGTGTTGCAGAAATGCACACTGAACACTGAAAATCAACATTCTGCTCCCACATTTATTGCCTTTGTCAGCCAATGTTACATTGCATTAATCACAGAGACCTTGACCTGTATGATGTTTTGATTTTTATTTTTTGATTAGCCTGAAGCTGAAGGTGAACTATGCTGAAATGTTTTTGTGTTTTTCCCTGAAACTCTCCTATCCTTGCCTCCCTTCTTAACCATATAGTAACTGGTTCACTTCAAACTTATCCTTCTTGAGTAGCTGCTATTCAAAAGGTATAATTTTATAAATTATATAATCTGGTAAAACAAATCTTAAATTATATTTGGATAATTCATTTTGTTTTTTTTCTCTGTTTTAGTTAACTTCTTGTCCAGTAAAGAGTCACAGTGGTACAGAGCCTATCCTAAAAGCGCAGGGCATAAGGTAATACCAGCAGAATATCTTCAGAAGAATAATCAGTTAACTATTACTATTTTTATTATATTATTCGAATTTTTTTATTATATATTACTATTTCTGCTGTTTTTAATAGAAATTTACTAGAACACCAAATTTTTCACTTAATTTCTTTATGCATGTATTTAAAAAGTGGTTTATTTCCATGATAATTTTCAATGCTCTGTTAAACTAATATAGATGTGGCAGTAATTGTTGTTGCATTTGTAAGTACTAAGAATGACTATTTATTACAATTGCTCACTCACAAATATCTAAACAATAAGAAAATCTTTTATTGTTTCTGGTTTATGGTTACATGTCATTTTGTCTGTTCACAAACTATCAGTCCTATACTTTTACAAAATAATGGAAAATTTTTATGGGTTATGGAAGTGAATTGATTTTTAATTTAGAAATATTAGATTTTTAGCATGAATTAGTAGATTGTGCCAAATAGTGGTACACAGTAACCAGTACTATTTTAAGATGTCTGTTTTATGGTGCTTTTTTATTTCCAGGAAAACTAATGTAAAATAGATGTTCTCTTTTGTAGCACAAACTAACAGTTAATGTACATTTCACTGTTTTAATTTCAGCCAATAACATATGCTATAAATGTTAGTGCTTATAATTATAAATTATATCAATGCTGGCTACCTAGGCAAACAAAAATGGACACACAGTATGTTTTTTAATGAAGTCATTGTGGAAATGCAAATAACATTCATGCCATTCATGGCAAGTTTAATAACAACCTTTAATGTCTTCATACATACAGTTAGACTTTTACTTTTTCACACTGATGTTTTTATACATCACCCACCCCATTTCATTCCAACCCCACCCACCAACTTATGTGCCAGAAAGTATTTGTGCCCATTTAATGTTTGAAACACCCCCTCCACTGCCTCCACCTTCGGCTTCTTATTTAGCTGAATGTTTAACGTGTTTGTGGAAGAGAAACAGTGCAGAAAAACTATAACTTTGTAGCATCCATTGGTAGTTGATGATAAGAATAACATTGTTTTTTTCTTGAATAATTCAACAGAAACCTACAGGTCTGAGAATAGGGACTGAGACAATGGGCCACAATTCACTTCTGACCAGCATATACATAGCTCTTCTGCTCAGTTTCTGCACTCAAGTGAAAAGTATGAATTGTTTTCATTTACTCTCTAACTTTGTTTGTCATTGACTTTCACCTGCTCCTTTCCAGCTTGGTCCAGATTGATAACAAAAGCAATGTATTAATCAGAATGCAGGAAAGCAGGATGAGCAGTTAGCTGGGTATCAGTCTATTGAATGTTACATATAATATCATTGCATCATTTTATATGTTTGCATCATTTTATATGTTTTACTTCCCTGTTTGAAGTTTGCATTTGGAATCCAAAAATGTTACCTTGAAGTTTTCTCCAAAGTAACTTACAATGTTAGGTCTGTATTCTAATCTCCTTATAATTATTTAGCGATTCATGCAGCTGGTTATTTTTTATTACAACAATTCAGTGTTTGGATTTCAGTCAGAAGGCATTGACTCCACCCACAGTGCTACCTGACCTTTATAAGTTCCTGATGCCGGAAAAGTTATTTCATATGTAACTCATAACTCATTTCATATGTATGACACGTCCAGTCTGTGAACAATTTTCTCATTCCCCATAACACTTAGGTGTCCTGCATGAGTCCGAAGTTCACTTTCCCCCCGCCCGTCCCTCTTGGGACAACCTTGAGGATCTCTGTCTCAATGGCAACATCCGCCCCCAGTATCCACCCTTTTTCTTCCCATCCCAGGGCCATAGTTATCTGCAGCACCGTGGGACAGCAATAAATCGTCTGGAATCATGGTATAGCATGTGCTGCCAATGGACAGAAAAACAGCATATTTTCTATTGCTATACTGCGTGCAAAAAGCTGTGAGTAACTATGGAGTCATTGAGTAGTTAGCTATTTGTCTGTGGATCTGAGTTAGGTATTTTGTACTGTGTGATTATACTTGAACTGTCTGTCTGTGCTGTAAATATTTTAACTATTTCTGTGTATCTGTGCAGTCAATATGTATCTGCATTATAGAAGAATGTGTGTGTCTATGTCATCACCATGCATCTGTGTCTGCACTGTAGCTGTTTCTCTAATGTTCCATGTTGTTGGTGTTTTCTGTATTACTGAGTTGTGGAACTTAGCTATGTAGTATCTGTGTTTTGGGTTGTGTCCAAATCTTCAGTATTACACATTTATTTTTGTGAACTATTTCTCATATTTTAATGTTTTCCAGAGGTTTTTATAGCCTTCATTGCAAATACACTTTCCAAAAACCTGACAGTTTGTAGCTAAATGTGTGGTGTTAAAGTATATATGATCCATTGGATAACTTTTCTTCTCTTTGCCAGTGGGAAGAAGCCCTCTCCATGTTCTGTAAAGAGGAAACCTCCATCAAAACCAGTGCACACCACTGTTGTGAGAAACTGGATGAGGACAAGTGGCGCTGCTTTGAGGAGGAGTCACCAAACCCCCGGTACCTTCCATTTGCAGGTTACACTGCCAAAGTAACACATCCCATGCCTGGTTTCAGCTGGAACCCAGCAACCTGCAAAGGTAAAGAGACATCAAGACAGGAGAGTAGAATTGGAAATCATAGCAAATACAGCAAAAGAACAAAAATAAAAAGAGACAGAAGAGAAGATTTGAGGAAACTGTAAAAAAGGCAGTGGAAAACTGGGGAAGGAATAGAAAAGAAGAGCTATGGATGAGAGAAACTAGACTGAAGTTGAAGTCCTTACCTTTCCTCAGTTGTGCCATTATTTTCATTCCATAATGCATTATACTTGCCTGAATGCAAACTTTTGTAACATAAACTCAGTAAGAGTTAATATTCATGCATTTTGTTCATATAAAAAATATGAATTATTAGTGGAAATTACTTGTCTATGACCTTATATGATAATGTCATAGATGTAGTACATCAGGGTACTCAAGAACTAAAGTATCCCCGTATTTGTATTAGCGTTCTTTTCTTGACATTTAAATGACATTTAAACAGGAGAATCGAAAGGTTTGTTTCCTATTTTATATTACAGGGAAGAAAAGTTTATTTTAAAAATGGTACAGTGAAACCGATGGTATGTAATTAATATTTGTTTTGCACACAGCTAAGTGACCACTCAGACAGCTTGCCTCCAGTAGTTCTTCCTTGCATATTCCAGTCTCAGCTGCCTTGGAAGTTTCTTTGCTGGACAAAGGAAAAGAATCACCATCTTCCTGAAGTTCACTGATTAATTTTCACATAGTTTTAGACCACATTGCAATGGTACAAAGAAAATATAAGATATTTACTGCAACTGTCAGCATTCAAATTAATACTAGTACAATCATTATGCGGGATGTAGATTTTTTCGCAGTTCTATGACTGAAAAACATTTTTTTCCGTTACTAGTCTGTATTGCAATTTCATTGTTTGTAGTCCAAAATAAAATATTGAAACCAATATGAATTCACAGTGCGTGTTTTATCCTTTGTTTTAGTTCAAATTGACAATTTTGTCAACATTTTCACATGTAACAGTGGTTAAGCATGTTCAATATTTTAGGTGTACCTTTCAAAATATATTGAGTCTTAGTGTCTTCAGTGAATATGGCTGGCCTAATAGTTAAATTCAGTGTAGCACACTTCAGTGCTGTATGTGTCTCACGTGTCATAACTGAGAGTCAGCAACAGAAAAGACAGAACATGGCTTGAAACCACAAAAGCAAATATCTCTCTCATTTACTTCTCTTGGGACATTACAGCGTGGAAATGAGTGGGCGTGTTGTTAAACATACATAGAATAAAGTTCGTGTTCCCACAACTCTGCTTATCGAGCTCTCTGTCCGTAACACCGTCGACGCGGATTGTTACAGTACGTTCATTATGGATACTGCGTATGTTTTTGCATGGGCCATTTCAATAACATTTGTTGACGCTCTGCAGATGAGTTGAACAGTATATAATAAATTAAAAGCTTCCATCTCCCCAAACTTAGGACACAAACTGGAGAGCGCAGCACCCTAGCAGTACAGCCCAGCAAACTGATTGGTGCACACATGTGACGTCATGAGCTCAGCTGCGCCCGACCGCAGCGCCGCTCGACGCCTGATGTGGGAGTGAGTGGGCGTCTCATCTCCGCGGAGACCAACATAAACACATTCCGATTGATACCTGACGGCTTGTAGTTTATGGTAAAGGTGGCTTGCGGGACATTGTTACGTTCGTTTGCAGAACATGCAGATACTAGGATGCCTGAAAGAAAGGGGCGCGCGAAGATGAATTTTTACTGACAGAATTGAGAGCCGACATTTGTGCCTGTTTGCCACAGCACGTCAGCCTGTTACTGAGAGGTTAGCTGCAGCTTTACTAAAGTCAGCGAAATGGAGTTTTGGGCCTAAAACGCATCCAACATACATATAAACAGTAGGACGACTAACTGTCGTCTTCTAGTTATTGTACGTGCAAGACCGTAACTCATGGCAGCATGACTTTACTCTGGCCATATACCTGTTTTATTATGAATAACTGTTAACACAATTATAACTGTGCTAAAATAATTATTACAATAAGACGAAAATAAGGATTAAATGTTTCGTGTGTACATTAGTGTATAGGTAACTGTCTAATAGTAGGTTATGCTCTGGACTGTACTGTTTTGTTATTACAGACGAGCTGTGGTCAGTAGCCCCGGTCCGAGCGGCTTCTCAATGCATTCATCTGCAGCGCAAGGCGATACTGCGATGCCGAGCCACGGCAGCATGGCCACAGCCTCTCCAGTTGCCCTGGGGGACCCGGCCACGGCCACAGGTAGGACCACACATGACCAAGGCCCCAAAGCTGCCTGGCTGTCAGTAATGTACTGGTCTATGATGGCCACCAAAAAATCACTACCAGTCAATGACGGAGTTGCGGATCAGGCGTGAAAGAAATGGGAGGGTAACTCGGCATCGCGTTTAAGGACAATTTACATGGACATACAGCCTAATTCGGATGACAAGGTGCTGGTGTTCGGGTTGACTAATAAACTGGGATTATAGGAAGTCATGTAGAGGTGTGTGCGCGGGATATATTAACCTGGAGGATAGAAAGCCCAAAGATGCCCCTTTAATGTCCGCTTTTTTCTTGCCAATATAATAGCGCTAATGATCGGTTCAGCTGATGAAGACTCCTCCTTTAGTCACCAGATTTACACATCACTGAACTTTTCATCGTTGCTGCACCTACCTATTCTTAAATCTTGCTTCACTTCAGCACTTGAAAAAGTATTTAGAATTATTTTTAAACATTTTTCTTAAATTAAATCTTCAGCCCCCAACTGTTTATAAATCCTAATGTGTTTGTATTATATGATACAAAAAAAAAATCAAATCAGTAGGAAATCCCTTTTTTAGTTATCCAGGTAGTTTATTGAAGTTTTGTGAATTTCTATTTTTTTCTTTAAAAATTGGTTGGTTTTGAGATCTGTTTCAGAAATAGCTATTCACTGTTACTCATGATGAGGATTGGTATGTTGAAACTGGGTCCTTACAGTAAGTTGTTTTTCTTTGCAATGCAGTCTTGTTGTTTTCAAACAGCATGTCTCATGTTCTCATGCTACAGGTCATCTGGCAGCTTCTAAAAAGACATAATGAGTACAGACATTTGTCTTGTGCTCTAAATTTGTGTTTTAACTGACTGCTCACAGTCATATTCTCTCACTTTTTGCTAAATGTCCTTCGTTCAACAGGTTCCAGTGGTACTCAAAAGACGGAGCCTTCAGAGGTAATAAAGACCTGTCTGGCATTACTAACATTGATATTGTTTTTATTAACATTATTTCTTCTGCTCACTGAGTACGCTTTTACTGCTTCTACCATTTACATTTTCCCTGAAAGCAAGAGCGATGGTCTAGACATAAGATTGTTGTCTTTGTACTTTTTTTTCCTTTAATATATGATTTAATGGGTAATTTTTTACAAATAAGGCTTTCAACAAAACTAATCTGATTCATATTAGATACGTTTCTCTGCACACTTTTTAAGATTAGTGTTAGTTTATATTTTATATACTGGGTTTAATAACCACGGCTTTTCCTCTTAGTCAAGAAACTAAATGTGATGGAGAATTAGTTTTGAAAGGCTAAAGCCACAAGAATCAATCACATTTATAATCAGTAAATTTACAGTTCATAGTTCCTGTTAAAAAATTATATATCAGGTATGTCATGCCAGGAACATAATAGCTAACATCAAGAGGTGTGTACATTTTTTAAAATTGTTTTAATCCACATCTGATAGCTGGTTAATTTAAATTAGTGGGTTTATTAGTTTTTTTAACTGGGTAAAATTGTTTATAAATTGATTATGACAAATACACAGAGTGACCCGGTGTCGCTAAGGAGATGCTTTGGAACTACTGACCTTTATTCTAAAAAATGAATCTTAACATGGCATTTGTTAATGCTGTAAATGATACTGTAATTAGTAACAGTGATTCAGGGCACTGGTCATTGGAAGCCCAATTCATAAATTGATCTTGTTTACCTGAGCTTATGTTCTGGATGTGATTTTGCCTCTTATGTTAAACTTTAGACTTATAAGTAAATTTAGTTTGAAAAGTAGAAATGTTTTTCAGATTTTACACTACCTGACCAAGGTGGAAAAGCACTATGTACAATATTAGTAAGAATCTGTATGCTTCTCAGGTGGCTGACTCTTCAGGAAACTCACAAAGCAAGAGAAGGACCATTGGGCACCGGGGGATTGACCCTACAGGGGAGACAACTTACAAGAAGGTTACTGTTCTCACACTTCTTTGGCAAAGCCCAAAAGCAGGAGCAAGTCCATCACAGTAGCCAGTGTGAAAAGCATTCCTCAAAATGAATGTGCATCAGATGTACTGGTTTAAACTTCAGCAGCTGTGGTCTGTTACCTGGCAAAAAATCAGCTGTTCCTCTCCATAAATTAATCTGACACAGAAGAAACTCTCACTGGTGTTATTTGGACCACTTCTCCCTCTGCAGACCACCTCCAGTGCCCTGAAAGGTGCCATCCAGCTGGGAATTGCACATACTGTGGGCAGCCTTAGCCAGAAGGCAGAGCGGGATGTGCTCATGCAGGACTTTATGGTGGTTGAGAGCATCTTTTTTCCTAGGTGTGATTCAATATGTATTTGTTGGTTTCTGCATGAATCTTTTGTTTTGTTGCATTTATATGTGTACTGCTGCCTTTATTAAATTATGGTAAGTTTTACAATGGAATTCTGGGTTCTCTTTAATGAATGCAAGAATAAACAGAGGTATTATTCAGCTTTTATTTCCTTGTATCTCTCTCTCTCTGCTGTTGTTCCTCTGTACTTTTTACACTTCATTATTCCCATTCACATCCTCTTTTTGGTCATTTTGGCCTGACAACCTATGTATGAAACTGTGTCCATCTCTTAGTGAGGGCAGTAACCTGACTCCAGCACACCACTACAATGATTTCCGGTTCAAGACCTATGCCCCAATTGCCTTTCGCTACTTCCGAGAGCTGTTTGGTATCCGGCCAGATGACTACCTGGTATGTCTCTTCTACATCTCTACACTGCTTGTTTCAAGTGTATTTTTTACTCTTTTGTTAATATCCATGCTTTGCTTTGTTTTCACAATTCTAGTACTCCCTCTGTAATGAGCCATTAATTGAGCTGTCCAACTCAGGAGCAAGTGGTTCACTCTTCTACGTTTCCAGTGATGATGAGTTCATCATCAAGACCGTGCAGCACAAAGAGGCAGAGTTTCTGCAGAAACTGCTACCTGGATACTTTATGGTGAGTGTGTTAAACAGTCGTATGTGCTTCTTTATTTTCCATTTCATATTTTCGGTCATGTTTCTGATACAAAGTAGGCTTTTCATATTCAATCATTTCAATTCAGTTTGCCAGCCATTATTTTTTTTGTTAATATAGGTACCAGAAATGGTCTCATCATCTAAACATTGTAGTTAAGCTAAAAAGTGCAGGTCATGCTTCTCAGTTGCTGGTACGTGCAAGCCACCCTGAGATGGACTGGGGTTCCATCCAAAGGTAGTTTCTTAGCCTACTGCCGTAAGATTCTGAGACTGAGATTCTGTGACCCTGTGCTGGATTAATTGGTTGATGATGACGATGATGGAAATATATTAAAATACAGAATGTTTAGGTATACAGCCGTACTCTTTTAATTTTTTTTACTATACCTTAGCAGACCAGCAGCAGGAAAGTTTTCAACCAAAATGCAGTTCACTGTACTTCATGGTGATGTGAGTTATGACTGATAACAGATTTTGTTATATCAATTTTAAGTCATTTAAACTGTTAAAAAAAACTAAAATTTGATTGTCATAAGTATATTTGATTCCTTGTAAAAGTGATTTAATCAAATTATGAAAGCATTTCTGAAGCACTGGATGATAGACTATGAATCTGCCCCTGGATGGGACACCAGTCCAATGCAGGGTGACCACACATACTCATTCATACTCACAGTCTCACACTAAGGTCAATTTAGAATGACCAGTTAACCTAAATCACATGTGTTTGGCCTGTGGGAAGAAACCAGAGTACCCAGAGGAAACACACAGAGACACGAGGAGAACATGCAAACTCCACACAGATTGATCCAGAATCAAACTTGAACCCGAATAGCCCAGGCACAACCCGCTTAGCCACCATGCCATCCTGCTTTTCATGTTTACTTTTTGATTAAACAGGCTAAAAACATCCTGAAAATTTAACAATTGTAATGAATGCAAAAACTACATAAAACTTACAAACTTACATGTTAGGGTTAGAGGGTGAGAGTACTGTATCTAAACACATATATGTATTCCCAAAAAATAGCTTAAAATATGTTCTTTAATTGTGTGTTTTTTGTGAGCTGACTCTGTTAACCAAAAAAATCCTTTTACTGGCACCAGTTTGGTCTCAATTTTACTAGATAAAAGAGTCTATACTGTACTTGGTTGTATTAATCTGTTTTTTGTTTTTTACATTTCCTTTGCTTTTAAAGCAACATAAAAATGTTATATCACTAAAAATCTATACGAATTCAAAAAGTATGATACCAGCTTTGACTAGATTATTTTTCCCCTTAATGAACAGAATATTTTGGAATTTCGGGAAGATTGCATATTACAATGCACATAGCATAGTGACTTGTTAAATGTGTGTTGATCATATACCATTTTTTGTATTAGACCTCTATGGTAACAATGTACACAGTTTTGTGTGGTTGTGATTCTGCATCTTAATTCTCACTCAGCTTTTTGTCTCCAGAACATCAACCAGAATAAGCGCACACTACTTCCCAAGTTCTATGGGCTGTACTGTGTGCAGGCTGGTGGCAAGAACATCCGTATTGTAGTGATGAACAACTTACTTCCTAGCACCGTGCATATGCACCTCAAGTACGATCTCAAGGGCTCTACTTACAAACGGCAAGCCTCAGCCAAGGAGCGGGACAAGGCTCTCCCCACATTCAAAGACTTGGATTTCATGCAGGACATGCCTGAAGGGTTGCTGTTGGAACCTGACAATTACAGTGCTCTGAGCAAGACCATCCAAAGGGATTGTCTGGTGAGTGCTTTAATGTATCTATATTTGATCACTGCTGTATGTTCTTTTCACCCTGGGTGTAGCAACAACCAACTTTTTTACTTACCACACATCTTAGAACATTCTGTTCATACCACTGCCTCAGCTTTTGCAGAGTTTCAAGATCATGGATTTCAGTCTGTTGATGGGTATCCACAATGCTGACCAAGTAAAAGGGAAGCAGGAGAGTGATGGTATAGGTAACGGAGCTGTCACACCTGACCAAAAGAGACCACCAGGCCAGAAGTCCTTGTATTGCACAGCCATGGAGTCCATCCAAGGAGAGGCACGAGGCACTGGGACTCTGGATTCAGAGGATCAGTGAGTTCTATTTCCTTAGCTGACAGTAACAGTCTGTGATGTGAACATAGTGAAAATAGTGTTATAGATGGTGAACAGAGGTTCTCATATTGCCCATTGGTATTGCAGGATGGGTGGGATTCCAGCCCGAAACTCCAAAGGAGAGAGGCTATTAATATACATTGGCATTATTGACATCCTGCAGTCTTACAGGTAGCTGTCTGGGACAGGTTTAGGGATGCATGTATGCCTTATGGTTAGATGTGATCACTTTTATCTGAAATTCTGTGTGTATTTTTCCATGTGATTGTTCATCCTTGTTGGAATGTAGCCTTGTTTTCATTTCATGATAGTCATTGTGTAGTACAAGAAATTTCAGTTTACAGCCATTTTTTATAGGTAACTTCTGAACTGCCTGATTTATCATTTTTCTAACAAATGTAGAATAACTTTTGAGTCAAAAGGTATAGATAAATGTTGGAAAACCTGCAGAACCGCACCTTGACAGGAAATAACCAGCAAACATTTTCCATTAGGTTTGTCAAGAAGTTGGAACATTCCTGGAAGGCTCTGGTCTACGATGGGGTAAGATGGCTTTGTATGGATTCAATGTGTCCTTCTAATGCATATATTGATTTCTGTATTTGCATCAGTGATAACTTTCTTACAACAAGAGTTCTGTTGTGTAAAATTAGGACACTTTCTTTTTTCTGTAGGACACTGTTTCAGTTCACAGACCAAGCTTCTATGCTGAACGATTCCAGAAGTTTATGTGCAACACAGTTTTCAAGAAAGTCCCATGTGAGTGTGTGCTTTATCTGCACATTTATGCATTTTCATTTAAAATGCTCTGGAAATACTTTCACATATGTTGTATATAAAAAGATGAGAAAATATGATGTTTCATGTATTTTAATTCACACAAATGGAAACAGTTTAACTTTGTCACTGGTTAGAAGAAAATTAAAATAAAATTAAGGAGGAGACCAGTGTGACTTTTTTCCTTCATGCTTAACAATTTTAATGATAAAAGCACAGAATATCAGAACTACTCTAGTCAAATTTTAAATCCATGTTCAAGTTCCACATGTTCAAAATCTGTATAGATAACACACATACACACACACATTTGCATGTTCCCTTTGCTTCTGTCCCCTTACCGACTTTCCCTCTCATCATTTATGCTACTTTGATTTTCTTTTTATTTAGTTTTTATTCTGTTCTTGAGCTGTCCTTGAAGTGGTGCAGCAGATATCTCATACCTCAGGGGCTGTGAGTTTAAAAGTAGGTTTGACTGCGATTTTTTTCAATGGGGAATTTGCAAGTGCTTTCTGTGTTCAGGCAGGTTTCCTCCAGGTGCTCCAGTAGCTAGTTTATTGATTGATACAAGCTATAAACTTTGTGTAATGTATGGGAAGTCTGTTTGTTGGCTTTGATAGGATTTAAACAGTTTAAAAAATGCTATTACTTGCTCCATGTTTCCTTTCTATAACTGAATGACCATTCATTTACCCCACAATTCCACTCCTTTTTTCCCAGTGAAGCCTTCCCCTTCAAAAAAGAACCGAGCAGGAGCCCCTAACTTGCTGCAAAGAGCCAGCACCATGGGTATAAGACCAAGCCTACATTCCGAGATAGCTGGAAATTTAGTATTGGACAGCCCAGTTGTTCATCATTGTCTCAGCAGCCACAATGAGATGGATGGGGAAGGTGGTGAGTGGAACATTAGGGAGGTATAAGGATTCTGAGGATTACTAGTTTTAATAGAATGAAGAGGCATCTTATAAGTGTCAAATGATTGTTTTTTTGGCGTTTATATTTGCAGACTTGCAGTTAGGATACCTTGATATACTTTCAAAGGACCATATGGCAGATGAATTAAAAAGTGACTCTGTTGAAACTACCCTGTCCAATTCTTCCCTAGGAAGTGCTGAGTTTATCTCCAACTCTTCTCCCTTCAGGTTTGTCTCATCATTCCACTAATGGTCTTCCTTTTTGTTAATTTATTTAGCCGTTTATGTCATCTGCACATGCCCTTACCAAGACTAGTGTCCATGATCTTGAAAGTGTTAGCATTATAGTTTATTCTGTTCCTGTCATTATTTCTAGGTCAGTAAGCATGGAGGTGCACAACCCAGTCAACACAGACAAAGGCCACAGTGTTTTGTATGGGTACGAATCAGAAATGACAAAGAAGCTGATGTAAATGTCTTTAAACTTGACTGTTAAAAGCACTTAATGAAAAATATAAGATCTTGCAGTTGAACACTGCTGTTCCTCTGATCATTCTCACTCCTCATTCTTGTTCATAGCACTGAAGTAGCAACCCGTGAATGCACATCTGGCAATGAAGATGTTGTGTCACTCGGTGACATTTTACCAGAAACCAACATTTCATTTGTAAGTCTGACTTTGTGTTAACAAAGTAACTCTTTTGAGACTATACTTATTAGTAGATTTGGTCCCCAACTTATGACCTTGATTGGGAGTAATAGCTAGTTAGTTACTCAGAGATATCAAGACAGGGTACCTGACTATGCACAGACCACTGGGAGGAGTATTTATGATACTGTAAACAAGAAAGCCCAATAAATCCTGGCCAGAGGCTCCTCATTCTCTACTTTTAACTTACACATCGCACAAAATTTACAAATACCGAATGCAAGCATAGTAATAAGAAACAAAAATATATTTATAACAAATTTTTAAAAATCAGTGTTGCGTTCCTTCAAGCATTGGTTGCGAGAATCAGTTTCACTGACGGACTCAAAACTGGTTGATGTAGAAGCTGGAGGATCATTTACAACTTGATCATTTTCTGTTCTTATTTTAAATCTTCATTGAAAAACTTGAATCACCCTCTGTCAGAGTATCATGTGAAGCTATGCACACACTTTGAATTGGTATTCTAGTCCTCTTTTTAAGGAAAATCAGTTCTAAATTGTTTTCAACAGTTTGTACAAGCAAAAAGTTTCTTACCTAAAAGTTGGGGACCAACTCTATTTTCAAATTTTAATCAGGGACAGTTATTTTAAGATGAGTTTTTGATCATTAAGCTGCTATGGTTCACTTTTGTGTCTATGCCCACTTTTCAGTGAAAAAAGAGAGAAGAGACACTTAAACATCTGTATGTGAACATGATGAACACAGCCCAGAATTCACAGATGAACTGTATTGTGTGTTATAAACACTTGGTGATAAATGTGGCACAAAAGGGGTGTGGCTTGAAGTGGAGATGAGGCAGCAGCAGGGACAGCTTATTGACACTGACTCTCCTCACCTTCATAACTAGAACATCATTGTTAAGGTTTAGCTGCTTTCAACTGGGATGCAGTGGGTCCAAATCAAGCTGACCTCCCAGCTCCCTATAGGTAGGGTTCATATGCAGTAATGGTGGACAGCATAGCTATGTGAGGAGACACAGACATGGAAAAGAATGTTTCTGCTCCACATGTGGGAGACATAATACTATAAAGCAATGATTGTCAGCCTTTTTTGTGCTGCAGAGCATACGTTTACATTTATTTTTGCAGATCGGTGGAGTCCGTTATTACCCATTTGTTATAATACAGTAAATACATTTGCCATGTACTGGGTAGTACAATATATTTTGGTTACAGCGGGTGGCAGCAATATGCCAGTCTCCTTACATAGCCAACACAGGACAACTACGACTCAGATTTTTTTTAAATTGTTTATTTTTACAAATTTACACAATGTGTAGCTTTGAAAGCTTCATTGGAAAGAATATCTACTCACCAAACACATTGGATATGGTGCCTGAGAATCACCTATTGCACTTTTGATTGAAACTTGGTTTGCTTTTTGTAATATTTTCAAATGCCATTACCTTCATTGTTTCTTTTAGGTGAACAGACCACAAAAAAACAGTCCACTGAAATTTGACGAAGACCATTTATATTTTATCTAGGTACAGTGCACAATATAAGACAAAAAGAAACTAGTTACTACTAGATTGTAATGTTCCATATCCCTCCAAAGCAATGTTCAAGTTCAATTTATTTTTATAGAGCGCTTCTTCTCACAGTGACTCAGAGTGCTGAACAGTAGATTGGGATAACAGAAAACAAGTATATAGTGAAGCTATAGTTAAAAGTTAAATGTTAATGAGAATAACTATACAGAGTATAAGTGCAAAATGGTAAGCCTACCAGCAACTGAGAAGAGGAAAACAAAAAACTCCCAAACAAGAGATGAGCAAGTAAAATAAACTTCTGGGGGTCCAAGTGCCAGTGGCTGCCCACCCCTTCTGGACAATATTCACAGCTCAGTTCCAGTCAGCAGCTCTGTTGTTGATAAAGTCTGCTTTAAAGAAAAAACTGATTTCACTAAAGGGCCTAGATTTCTGGATTTAAATTATACTAAGGAAAGCAAATGGTTTTATAAAATTACTATTCTAGATGTTGCTTTATAAAAAAGGCAAACTAATGCTCAGTAGAGCAGATGAACACGAAATGTTTTTGTAGGTGTGGCTTAAACTGTTCCATGCTACTTCCAGCTTTCTGTGTCATTGTATTATAAATGCATCATATTATAATGTGCTGAAATTTCACTCAGACACTATGTTTTTGAACATGACATCGATGGTTGTCTACTGTCTGTAAGGCCAGCATGAATGCAGTTAGTGAAATTGTGCTTAATTGTCAGGTCCTATAAACAGTTCTGTTGTCAATATACTTGCCGTTAAGTCCCATGTGGAGCAAAGCATTGGCTGTTTTTAAGCTTAGTCCCTTACTTTGGTGTTTACAAATATTTTTAAAATAAAATTGAAAAAAATGATGGGATGAAAGAAAAATTAAACAATGATGCTTGTGAGTTACATGATTGAAATGTTTCTCTGGCTCCTTTCTCTGACTGCAGCAACAGTGTTGGTCCTGTAGATTTTATGTCATTAACTCTAAAAGAGTTTGTCCAGTTGACAAAGCACTTGGAGTAATACATTAATTCTTTTGGGGAAGAACTGTTACTGGTAATTTTATCATGCAGGGGCTTTGCATCACTGAAGGATCAATGTCCTGCTGGTGCACTTGCATTACTAATTGATGCACTGTGGGGCTGGAGGACAGGTAACAATCTATATGTGTTCCATCACTTCATGTCTACCTGTGTGAAGAAGTTTGAAAGACCTTGTCATATTGACACACAACCACTGACATTTAAAATGTGTTTTGCTTAGTATCCAATTGAATGGTAAATGTATCTGTATCATGGCAGTTGTCACTCTTACAAAAAACACAAGAGTACAGAAAACTATAAACTGTAGGCCTTTTAACCAGTATTTAAATGATAAAATTTAAATACTAATACTTAAATAAAATTTAAATTATTTTTACCTGTACATCTTACATAATTAATTAGGGTACATAATTTAACTTGATTTAAGAAATTCTAAGGTTTTTTTCCTTATAGAAGATTTTATTTTTTTTTATATTACAGATAAGCTTTTCATAAAACTTCACTACAGCAAACATTTCCATTCAGATACCAATCTGTAGGTATAAAAGAAATGTTATAACAAAAATTCAGAAATAGAGAGTTTGGATACCAAGGGATTGCTGTATTTGTAACAAACATTAGTACTTATCAGTTATTTTACAAAGGACTTTTTCCCCTTGTCTGGATTGTAGACTGTGTATATGCTTTGTCATCAGAATTGAGTTTGCATAATCTTTATTTAGATGCTACAAAAGTTGAAAAAGTTTGTCCTGTATCTGAATTCAGGTGTCAATAAGTTAGAAAAATAAACCCCAGGGTTCAAGTACAAGTGGTTTTCTACCATTGCTGGGCAAAATGACAAACTACAAAGCATTAACCTTCTCATTGGTTAGAATTGGCGAAAAATTGTGTTTTATAGTACTAAACAAAAGTTGCGTGGCAGAAAAATTTATAAAGTTCTCATAAACAAAGGTGTAAATTCACCACCACAGTTAAGCAACACGGTTCCTTTGCACGCACCCATGTTGCGGCTCGTAACTCTGTAGGGCCAATGCAGCGGGAACAACCTTTACATCCGGGTTAGCGAGGGCCCGACGTCTCTTAACCAATGAAAAGAGACGTTTCCTAGAGCCGTCATAACTGACGCGAATTTTCCAAGATGGTGCTTGAGAGTACTATGGTCTGGTAAGAAATGCACAAATGTTTAGAACATTTTCTGTTTTTTTTCCGTTTTTGATAAAACTTTTGAATAATGTGAAACTTTGGAAGTTGAACTTGATTTTAAGGCAGAAATAGGGGTTTAGATGGGAATAAAAAGCAGCCGAGAGTGCAGTGGACTGCAGTGGCTGTCCGTATTTTCCTGAGTCATTACTGGACCGTGTTCACTGAACACCGTTATCTCCGAATCCTCAAACTTTGGGTTTAAAATTTGCATTTCGAAATTTCCGTGCAGACGTACGTGTTAAGTCAAAAGTTTCAAAATGCTTATTATTCCAGTTAACTGGTGACATTTGAACATGTGAGAGAGTGGCGACTGATAGCTGAGACCTCACGAGCTTCTGCTTAGGAACCTCCATCGAAAAAGCAGCTTTTTCCGTCGTTTGTCTCTCAGCCTTCGTTGTGATGCTTGATGTTGAAATGTGGAAAACCTTGAAACTTTTACTGACTTCTCGCTTAAATACTGTTGGCAGTGTAAATTAGTTTAGGTGGTTCTTTGTAGCCACATCTAATTACCTCTTGTGAGTAGACGTATACAAAGCTAACATTTCTACGCTTAATGGAAAGCTTCTAGGTTCATTTTCAAGCCCTCAGCACACAGATCGGGAACGTTTATTCCTTGAAGCGTCAAATTTTTTGAAATATTTTTTTAAAAAAGAGTCAAAGATGATGACTTACTCATTTATTTAATTTTTTGTCTTCATTTCTAGTTGGTGACAATGTAAAGCAATCTAAATAATCAGGCCTGATTTTGATCTACTTGTCAATGTATTTACATTGTAATACATAAAACATTAAGGAGTAAAGTATTGCTTTGCAAGTTAAGACATTCATATATGAGTCGTAGAATCTTCAATAGATATACCAGGGAGAGAGAACACAGGTTTCGTTGAATGGGTTGTGAATTTGAACAATTTGGTGTGTCTGTAAAAGTCTGCAACAGGTGACCTGAACTAAAGCAGTGTACCTGAGGTGAAGGTTATTAGTTGGTACCAGCTTGCATTTTTCACTGCAGCTTGAAACATACTTCTTCCAAAGACAGTACATTTCCCATACCAGACTGTGATATATGAGATCAGGATGCTCTTCATCACACATTTGTTGTATTTGATGAGAATAAGGCTTGGAAGTTAAGCTTTTTTTCCAGTCTTCTCAGGAAGTGGAGATGGTGCCTTTTTCATCAGGTGGGTTGGGGTTAGGGATCCAGGAGAGGTCCTTGGTAATGTGCACTCCCAGGAACTTGAAGCTATGCATGATGTCCCCTGCTGAACCACCAATCTACAGGGGTGTGAGCAGCTTAAGGGCTTCTGAGGTCAGGAATTATCTCCTTGGTCTTGTTGATATTGAGAGACAGATTGTTGTACTTGCTACAAGTTGCACCACTTTGCCTCTGTTGGCCAACTCATCGTTGTTGGAAATGACGCCCAATACTATGGAGTAGTCTGCATACTTGATAATGTGGTTGCTGGTGTATTTGGTAACAGAGTTGTGAGTTGAGAGGTGAGCAGAAGTGGGGTGTGCACACATCCATGTGGAGTGTGGTGTTCAAAACGATGGTATGGAAGGTGTTGCTGTGGATCCTTACAGCCTGTGGTTTTTTGGTCAGGAAGTCTAGGGTCCAGGATTTGCTTGTCAGTTAACCAATCTAATTAGAATAATATGATTTTGCTGTTATTTCACAACTGAGTTTTTAAAAATAAGCAATGCCTACAAAACTGGAAACAACTTTGGTCATAACTGTAGCCCATATAGCTCACTTATTTAACAGCATATGAAGTGTGGAATTTTGGTTATCAAATATATAATTAATTGCCTTTTTTGTGAAATTCCCTTATTTCAGAGTAGACATGGTAAATTTTGGGGAGCCAGATAAAATCTGGGGAAGTGCTACATATGACTTGCAAGCCCTAGGTTCCCAACCCCTGCTTTAGGGGCTGTAGAACTGGGTTAAAGATGTTGCATCAGTTAATGGACTCTATTTGTTTAAGAAACACTTTCAGCATGCTTGTTGTAACTTGTAGTCCTTCTCAATTATTTGCTCAGCAGCTGCTTTCATCACATTCTAAAAGAGATATTACTGGCATATTTGCATCATTAGTGCAAAATGAAACCTCAGTTTTTCCAATCTCATCCCAAATTTGTTTGCATTATTATGATTCACCCATTCATACAACTGAACGTTTACTACAAAGGGTAAGTGACCTCTTGTGATATTAGCTACACCTGAAAGGTTTTGAATTTCAACAATCTGAATGGGCGTTAAGGTGGTTTTTACAGTTTAAATGAAATGTCCTGGTTAAGCAGTTTGCTTGCTTGCTTAGAGTGGATGTTAGTAGTAGTCATCACTAATTTTCCATTAGCAAAGACTTTGAAAATATTTGTGTTGTCTTTTGTGAGTGTGTTTATGTATATGTACTCCCCAGATATGGAATTATAAAGCTTTTTGTGTGTGTGTGTGTGTGTGTGTGTGTGTGTGTGTGTGTGTGTGTGCGCGCGCGCGCGCGTGCAGGTTGTGATGTTTATTTGAACCTATTAATACATGCTTTGGATTCTGTTCCATAGTGTGGACAACAGTGAGTACATGCGTAATGGAGATTTCCTGCCCACGAGACTGCAGGCCCAGCAGGATGCTGTCAACATTGTTTGCCACTCCAAGACTCGCAGCAACCCTGAAAACAATGTGGGCCTTATCACAATGGCCAAGTAAGTGTGCGTGTGTGTCTCTACCTGTTATTGCAGTGATTCTCCTTCAACTTTAGGACAGAAATCCATCTGTCCATCCATCATCCATTATTGCTAACTGCTTAATCCTGAACAGGGTTGCAGCAGTCAAGAGCCTGACCCAGAATCATAGGGTGATTAAACTAGATTATCAAACTACTCCCAAATGGGATACCAGTCAATCACAGGGTTGGACACAAATATAAATATACTGCATTGTATTCTTATTTAGCACTCTATGCAGAAGACTTGCTCTGAGTACATTCAGAGTTGGAAATAAACAGACATACTGTCACATACAAACAGTAATTGCAGAAAACATATATTAAACGGCTAAAAAAAAATCTAGAATGTAATGTGCAACCCCCCCCCTTTTTTCCAAGTCAAGGTGCTCACTATGCATAGAATCAAATTTTACCAAGTTTTTCTCAAGCTGTGGGTTGGCAAAAGACAGCACAGTCACTTTTACAGTAATAATTTTACCATATTTAGTTGAAAATGTAAACAGTTTAAAGCTGTGTATATTTTTAAATTTCCTTAATTGTAACGGAAGTGATGGACTATGGTCAGCCAATTTTAAACATGACAGTTTCTTGTGTATATCTTTGTTTGCATCAAAAAGACAGCAAAAGAATGTTTGATTCTACAGTGTTGAAGTCATAACTAGCTGCCTATTATTAAATTAAAAGAAATATATAGCCAGAGCATTTAGTTACTTAATATACTAAAGAAACTTGTTTCAAACACTCAAATGTGAGGTCTGATTGTTATTTGTCAGTCCAAGTGTTAACAAATTGCATTTATTAATCTAAATGAATGTAATAAAAAGCTACACAGAAGGACAGAAAAGGAACAAGATGCTGAAAGTCAGGGGACAAAAGAAATAGGTTAATGGGTTATAATTGGGGAAAAATCTTAAACAGAAGTTGTTTAGTGGTCACATTTAGTCACATTGAATGTAGGGTTATGGCAGGGAGCACTTTTTTTTTACTGACAGTTTCCACTGAAGTGCTCAAGGTGGCCATCTGATCTAGCATTGCTGAACCCCCACAGTGCTCTTTAATTGCAGTTGTGCTGCCTATTGTCTTTGACATTCCCTTTAAGTATAAGTGGTAAATGGATATTTGTCTTGGTGTGATAAATTAAAATAACCCTGGAGAGTTATTAAACAGTAAAACATATGTGAGCAGCAAAAACTAGAAGTCACTGCAGTTGTAAAAATGTTTTCAAGTCCTATTGATCTTAATTCTTAATGCTTGATATTGCATGTTATTTTCATAGTTAAGATCCAATTGGATGTATCTGCAAATTTGTGTCTGTATATGAAAGTGTGCTGGCCATTGAGAAAGCTGCACCTCTGACCCAGTCACTCAGCTATGGTTCTTTTGAAATTTAAATGTTCAGAGGAGACCAGGAATTGATAAATTGCTTTTGTGAGGGTGTACTACTTCCCCAGTTATTGGCTGCTTTGGTGAAAGTTTTTTGACATTGGGTTCTAAGTGTATTTCAGAAACAGTGGCAGAGTTTCCGGTTCCCTGTGGTGAAACATACAGGCAGGAAAGCTCCCAGAATGCATATAACTGAACAGGATAAAGATTGTCTTGAGCTGTTTAGTCCCTTGGTCTCAGTTCTTCTGTGAATGCTGCTTTATGAAATACTCATTTTTGATGCATATTATGTATATGTTTTTACATATTTGCGTGTTCATGTGTAGTAATTGTGAAGTGTTGACCACTCTTACCCCGGATACGGGACGCATCCTCTCCAAACTACATGCTGTCCAGCCACGGGGCAAGATCAGTTTCTGCACCGGTATCAGAGTGGCTCATGTGAGTTTGTCTACATACAGTCTTCCTGGGAGTGCAATGCTGGCTGCATACAAATACAAAAAGCACAGTTCAGTGCTGCACCTACATAAAACAGTTCAGTGACACTGTATAGTACAGACAGTAGTGTATATGTATGCAGCATATAGTGTGGTACGTTTCATATAGACCTCACTGGATAGACAACAGAACTGCAAAGTGCCATATATGCATCCCAAATAACCTATTACATGTCTCAGAATTGCTGTGGCAAAAAAATTCTTGCTCTTAGTATGCCTTTGCAAAGGCAAAATTAATTTTGATTGTCTCATCAAGCATTTTAGACAAGTATTTACTACTACAGCAGATGTGGTCATACATGCCATTTTTGTTATACATGTGTCCTTTTTATTTAATTAATGATTAACCCAAACAAATGTAAAACTCAGTTCCTGCTTTATATCAGTTTCTTTGTTTACAGTTGCTAGCATTTGTCTAAAAGTGAAAAGTTCTTTTGAACAAATAAAACCACGGATATGGATTAAATGGCAAGCACAATCATACAATTTACTGTAGCCTTAGATTACAGTGCATTAAAGGGAGTTGGCCTTAAGGTTACTTACCAAGAAATCTTATGCATACTTCATATGGTGAAAAGAAATAAACATTGTTTTTTCTGCAAATGTTTTCCCACACTTTTTGATTCTCTTTGCAGCTGGCCCTGAAACATAGACAAGGGAAGAATCATAAGATGCGCATCATTGCCTTTGTGGGAAGTCCAGTGGATGACAGTGAGAAGGATGTGAGTTCCAGTCTCTTTCTGTTACAGGACTGCTGTGCTCCTCAGCCATGTTGCTCATTGGCTAAAGCTTTAATCTTGACCAGGCAGTAATAAATAAAGTCAAGCTGGACAGTAGCCTTCAGACATATTCTCTTAACCTCAGAACCTTGTTACTGCTGCACTAACTGTCTTCCCCATGTGTCATGCCCAACAGTTGGTCAAGCTAGCAAAAAGGTTGAAGAAGGAGAAAGTCAATGTGGATGTGATCAACTTTGGTGAGGAGGTAAATGAAACATTGAAATAGTGCCTGTAGTCCAGTGATGCTCATCTTTTAACGTTCATTGCACTTTTTTTTTGAAATATTGCTAGTACTTTGAGTTCTAAACACATTTGCCTTGCCTTCCTGTATTCTATAGGAGTTTAACACAGAAAAACTCACGGCCTTTATTAACACTCTCAATGGAAAAGAGGGTACAGGCTCCCACCTTGTGACAGTGCCACCTGGGCCAAGCCTGGCTGATGCCCTTCTGTCATCTCCTATCCTGGCTGGCGAGGGTGGCTCCATGTTGGGCTTGGGAGCTAGTGACTTTGAGTTTGGAGTAGACCCAAGTGCTGACCCTGAGCTGGCACTGGTGAGGCTAAGTATAACTTCAAAGGAGGTGACCCTGCATTTAGGTGTCATACCATAGACACAATGATTTATACCTAGGATGAGTGATAGAAATGTTGCCATTGAGGAATGTTGCATTTGCCGATATTATAATACTGCTGTACACTTTTATCATTGGCCAGTATAGTAGAAATGGTATCTGCAGGATATGTTATGACTTCAGTGTACTGGGAAAAGCAGAGATTTTAGTCAGCTCTGGACTGATGAAACATGAAATGAGTGAACATTTCAGTTTGATACAGTTCCTGACTGGAGAAGGAGCCTGCATGTAACTCAAGTTGTTTTTACCACACTGCAATAAACAAAAGATTTATAATGCATACATCTGACCATGCCTACAAAAGTGTATCAGTTTGTACAAACAAGTGTCAGCAAAACAAATGAACAATACTGTCACAATGTTTGTCTCTAAGCGTTATAGGATTAAGCAAACGAAGTTGGATTGTGGGTAGAATGAGGGAGCAATATAGTCTGCTGTCTGTACTTTTTATTTGGAAAGCTGAGTCAGAATAGTGCTTGAAGTTTTAAAATCACCTCATCTACCCCCTTCAGGCCCTGCGTGTTTCCATGGAAGAGCAGCGACAGCGGCAAGAAGAGGAGGCTCGCAGGGCAGCGGCTGCTTCTGCAGCAGAAGCTGGCATCCCCACCCCTGCTGGAGATGGTGAGAACTTAGTTCCAATATTTAGAATTTGGCTTTGATCCTCGATTTGAGACCTTTGGTTATCTACACCACATTTGAATAAACAGTGAGATTCCTAATGTAATAGATTTACTTAAAATATCACCAATAAAACCCAACTCCTCGTTTTACAAACATAATTGGAACCATATGCCTGTTTGTATGTGGATTTGTTATGTCTGCTACATCAGTTGATAAAACCTTAATATGTACTGATGTCCCTATATTTATTCAGGAGATAACTTCATTGCTTTAACTGAGATTTTTACAAAACAAATTGTGAGCCTAAAATTTGAAAAAACGTTTGTTCCAAGTGCTTTTTCATATGTAGGATTGCTGTGTTCCAGAGCCCATGCTGTAAAATTAGGCATGAGACAGAACTGTGGACAGGACACCAGTCTGCCTCAGGACTTTGATTAATAAACTTGAATTTCCATGTGCAACAACTGTCAGGATATGGCTGCTTTGCTTAGGTACATCAGTTAAAATGATTGTGTAGATAATGGCGCAAACAATGTAGCCAAATCCTAACAAATGTTGATGTACTTTGATTTATGTCCTGAATAGGTTTAATGAAAGTCTAGGATATAAGTTCTATTATGATGGACTTTAATTTGCTGTGAATTGCATTATACCGGAAGGAAGGACTAAAAATAAAAATCTCTGAATATTCCTATTTAGTGCAGATTATTGAAGGACTTGTACGGTAAATGTACAGTTTTCATCTTAATAATCACTAATGCTCAAGAGCTTGAGACGCAGGCTGTACACCTTGTGGAAGTGAGTTGAATTTATATGGTCTTGCATTCTTTGAGTTCATTTTTCTGTTGCAACTTACCTCTCAATCACAATATGGGACACATTAACACAGGCAGAAACAGTACAGTAAAGAGCAGATACACATGCACATGTTAAATAGGGTAAGTTATGTTACAGTTCATCACTGGCATGTATATCACTATTTAAAAGGTTTTAAAGAATGTCCAATCATGCCAGAACTCCTTTGAATTATCATGCAAATGTTCTTTTTTCCCCAGCAGAAGAAAGTTAAACACTTTGCAACTTCATGTATGCATCAGTGATAAAATATTTCCTTGCCTACTATGTTTCAATCAGCCTAGTGTAGTTTACCAAGAAAATGAAGAGAGATGAGTAAGATTTATGATGACGTGATCACTGTTAAAGTAAACTTGTCAAAGTGCCTTACATGTTTAGGAGTCCCTTAGAATTTGCACTGCAATAAGGAAAATTGTGTGAATGAGCTTGAAGTTCTCTTCCTGTGTGTATAAGGAGGTGAAGACAGACTTTAGGATGTACAGATAACAATTCCTCAGTGCTATAAATGAAAAAGGGTCTAGTTATGTTTTTTTTCATGTCTCCACCAATGTCTCATAAGAACAGCTTGATGCTGTGATGCTGTGGACAGTTTACTGGACTGTAGTTAACTCTGTCTGTGGTGTATTCCCCCCCCCCAGGCCTGTAATAAAATGACGTGACCCTAAATATTTATGGAAGTCAGTACTGGGGAGAGCAAAATTATTGTTTGAATTTTCTTGTTAATGTAACTTTATATTTGGCAGAGGACACATGCCCATCTTTTTTTTGTTGGAAAAACATGGAAAGTTTCATTTATTGGCTACTTTTTTCCTGTTCAAATTAATCAAATTTAAATATTTGTAACATGAAAACATAGTACATATAAATACAGTAACTGCTGTTTCCACTTTGCTCATATTACTTGAGAAGAAGCACAGGTCGTCATCTTTCTGGAAATAATTGTTTTAGGTGTTTTACTGTTTGTATTAGTGTGGGTTTTTTTTTTTTTGGTCTGTCTTAAATTTTTTGAATTATTCTGTTGACTTTACCGTTGATCTGTTATGTTAGATCTTCAATCAGAGATGTCAAATTACATTTAAACACGCCTAGCTAATACAATGCTATCTTTTTTCCCCACCCTGCATGGACAGAGTCAGAAGAGGCACTGCTGAAGATGTCTGTTTCACAGCCGGAGTCCGGCACAGCTATGCTACCAGATTTTAATAGCATGACAGAAGAGGAGCAAATTGCCTATGCTATGCAGATGTCTCTGCAGGGAGCTGGAGGAGGTATGTCAGTTTTACAACCATACTCACTCAACATTAATCAACTGTAAAACCTGTTTGGTCACCAAAATCGCAACTTCTGAGAAGCTGCATTTTTTTTTCTTTCTTTTCTTTTCATCATAGCAAAACAACCTTATATTGATATAGCAGCTTTACAATGTCAACCCTTTTTTTAATCATCACAGTCACACTTACAAGTGACGTTCACATGCATTCTACACAGTTACTGTAGTTGAAGAGGCCAGCTGATGAGAGGAGAGGAAAACAAAAGTCCAGATTGACCTGGAACTGGACGAAATAAACTTTTTGGGTGCCATAGTTAGCTGACACATAAATAGTGACCCAAGTCAGCTAGCTGCCCAATGCTCCAGGCAACTGTGTATAGTTTAGAGTATGCAGTTGACCAGCACCTAATCATCATGGGTGATACCTGTCAAGTTGTCAGTGGAGATTCCCTGGCATTTTATATTGTTGCTGATTCCTGTGTGGCTCCAAAGTACTAAGGAAAGACGGTATAAAAAGTGGTCACTTCCACAATATAATTAATGGAAGATTATTGGAGAACTAACAAACAAACATTAGTGCAGCACATGTACATAAACCAGCAACTTTACAATGGGTACACTAAAGACTTGTGAATGTAAAACCTGGATTTGACCATCTAGACTGAAGCAGGCTTCTAGAATTTGGGTGCTCTAGCTGAATGAGTACCCTTCTGCAGAAATCTTATTGGTGTTTGGAACTAAAAAGTGCCCAGCATCTTAAGATCATAGGCAATATGTCATACATATATGGAATAATAGCTCACTAAGGTAAGATGGACTGAGATTGTCCTTGCTGTATAAGTTAAAAGGAAGGTTAAAAATTATTAACTCACTTACAGAGCAGTTTAGTCTTACTAGTGTAATTCACATTAAGCACCTTAGTGTACAGCAGGACAAGAATTTGAAATGGGAATCTTAAGATTAACCCTGACTGCTATTGTATTCACAAGCCATTATTGCAGATACTAGGTAATTTTAGGGAGGCAGTCTTGTGCCCTTTGAGGAAACATGCAGAAACAAACATTTTTTTCCCCCCTTTCCCCAATCTTAATTTGCTGGAGCAGAATTTGGTGACTCTATTGCCATGGATACAGGAGTTCCCATGGACACAGCCGATTCAGCAAAGGTAGGTAGTTAATGTCATAAGCACAGTTTCGTTGAAAGGACATGTTTTCTAGTTGTTCTGTTTTTGTCTTGCTGCTCTCATACATTTTTATGCCACTTGCTCTATGATCCTCAGGAGGAGGATGACTATGATGTAATGCAAGATCCAGAATTCCTCCAGAGTGTGTTGGAGAATCTTCCAGGGGTGGACCCTAACAACGAGGCTATACGCAATGCAATGGGGTCCCTCGCCTCTCAGACTGGGACAAAACCACCTGATGGTAAAAAGGATGATGAGAAGAAGAAGTGAGATGGAGCCCAACATGGGCAAAATGAATCAGTCCCCAGGACAGAAATTCAACTGATTTGGATAAACTGTATGTTAATGACTAAGGGATATTTGGGTGGACATAGTACTGAAAGACTGGCAAGTTATGTTACCAACACCAACAGGTGTACCTTGTAGGTCCAGGAAACTTTATGCCTGTCTTTTTCTTTTTGACTTTGTTTTGTAATTAATATCAGTTAACCGCCTGCATGTTTTAGCTCCTTCCTCCAGTTTCTTGCTATTTCTTATCTTGTCTGCTAAAGTATTAAATAAAATACAACCATAAATGAAATAGACTGTGCGTAATGATGATAAACAATTTTGCTGTGGTATGTCAAGGATGAGCACAAATAGACATGAAATGTGGAGTGATACGGTTTGCTTGGAACATGTTGTGGAATCCAGCATGAGCACATCACTGCTAAGCTGGAAGGGTGATGCAAATGCAGTTCCTTTGTAATTGCAAGTGTACATGTTAAATAAAATATTGATTTGCTGGGTGTACCTCTGCTGAAGGGTATACTTCCCATGTAAAGGTTAAAAATCTGCAGCTGCAGGATGACAATCACAATTGTGACTACATTTGTTGGTTTATTTATGATCAATAACTCTAGTGCAGTGTTATAGAGCCTTCTCCCAGAAACATGGTGAGACAGGCTTCACCTTGGACGAAAATGTCAGTTAATTGCAAGGACTGTGATCACAATTATTTAAAATGTACTTAAAGCTTGAAATCAGGACCAAATAATATATGCTTGATATGATGAGACAAATGCTTTTAGTCAAGTGGAGTGGCTGTATTCCAAAACTTAATTGCAGTGTGAAAGATTCACAAGTATCATGTTATTACATTTTTTTTCTTTGCTTGGAAATTAGATGCTGGGAAGAATCATCTTTAGATGATGCACCTGTTTGTTTGTACACGGATGATAGTGGGAGGAAAGGGGTAAAAAAAATTGAAAAGATTCTTGAATGTATGTTTTGATGGCTACTGGTGAATTTCTTCAGTTTCTTGGACACCTCAGTTGAGAATGATTATACAAACAGTAAAGGGGGTTTACTGAGTGTGAGCTTTGGTGGTGGTTGAATTTTCATAGCTTTTACCACACTTGTAATAATGCTCATGGCACTTTGAACCCCTACATACAGTCATGCCCTGAAATGTGACCATTCTGTTCATGAGAACAAATGACTGTGAGTGATTTGATACCACTATTTCAATTTAGGAAACAGTTTTCATAAATATGAAAAAATAACTTCATGTGACTCCTGACAGATGAACAGCACAAAAGCAGGACTGCCAGGTGGTCTTCTACATCTGGTTTGTGCTGTCAGATTCTCAACTTCCATTTCTCCTTGTTGGCATGTTTCACTTGCTACAATCTCTGTAATCATGGCCTCATTTTTGGACTCTTCACATGTCAGCCTCTTTGCAATTGCCTGTATTTATTGTGCCATGCAGGGGCAGTTCCATAGCCTGGCACCTATTGCTTCTGGAATAGACTCTGAACCACCAAGACCCCATTCAAAGATGGATGGATGAATGGAAAAAGATATATTTATGAGCTGTATGGTCGCTCAGTCAGTAGCACTGCTGCCTCACAGCGCCTGGGCTGTTTTGGGTATGGGTTTGAATCCAGTTCACTTTGTATGGACTTTCATTGTTCTCCCTGGGTCTGTAAGGGCTGCTGGGTGCTTTGGTTTCATCCCAGTGTCCAAAGGCATGTGTTTTGGGTTAAATGGTCTCTAACTTGCCCATTGTGTGTGGACTGGTTTTCTGTCCAGCAGTTGTTTCATAGCCTGTCTCACAATGGTTCCAGGATAGGGTCCACACTGCTGACACCCTACTCAGAATTCAGTGGTTAACAAAGTTGATGGATATTTATTTATTTGCATTAAAAATTTAAATTAGTACATTTGTTTGTGAGTGTCTGTTCAATATTTGGTAGATAGTAACTACAAAACAGTTGTACAAGCAGGTAAGTAGCACACAGTACTACAGAGTAATTAAAAAGAGAGTCTGCAATTGTTATCTTTTGATATAATTAATGTCAACTATTAAACTAATGTTCTCAATTTTAATATGATTTGATGCCATTTTAGCATAAAATCTGCTTGTCAATTTTGGGACACTAACTTTTTTTTGCACTTAAACCTAATGGTATACGGGGTAAATTCCTGGGAATCCTGTAACTCATTTTGTTTTATTCTTTCTAATCCAGGTCTTACATGGACAATATAACTCCTCCAATTAGAGTTATTTTAGTTAACTTTTAAAAATGAACAGGTTTAATGGAAAAAAATCTATGATGCACAAGACTTTTGACCTTTTCTGGAATGTTCCTTGCTGGCTAAGCCAATCAGCAGACCTGAGCCACTGAGCACAAGGCTGAAGGTGAGAAAGCCTGAAAGAAGCAGGAGGGGAAGATGGCAGCAAAGGCCTGGCAGGGCATCCCCAGGGAACATGGCCAGCGTTTGCCTATGTCTGTAGGTTACAGACTTAAGTTCGCATCTATAAAAACTAAAACGGTAAGTGTATATTTTACAGAATCGATTCAGGTTCCTTTGGCGCTGTGGTTGCTGAGAGCAGCCTGTTGGCTCAAACTCTGCAACACAATAGTGAGTTAACAAAATGCCCTTTTTGTGCTAAGCACTTCAACCTGTGGTGTAAAACCTGATATTGCCTCTACTAAATAAAATATTACCCTTTTTAGCTTTTAAAAACTAGCTTTACGAGTGTGTGGCTGAAGGTTTAAAACTGCCACTGTAAAGTAGCATGATGATGTTTCCTTTGTTTTTACCTGTCTATATTTCTCTGAATAACCCAGCCTTGTTTTTATCAATGTGTTCAGTCTTTGATGTTAATGAGGGAAAAAAAAAGTCAAATCGACACATTTGTTTAATTTTTTTTAAACACGTGTCTGACAGTAACTTAATTCTTCTGCTGTATCCTGCTCAGGTGTGGCTTCCTCTACCGGCCCTGTTGCCACGACTGCAGTCATAGCAGTGGATCCTGCAACCCCCAGGAGAATCTTGCCAGATGCACCCCAGAGGGGCCTCAAGCCTTTCACCTATTGTCTTACTAAAAAGGGGAGGAGCTTTCAGCAGCAGGTTCAGTTTACAAGCTTGACAGAGCTAGTTGCCTTTTTCTGGAGACCCAGGCTGACTGCCACTGTGAGTTTTGGCTGTTTAATGCATACTTCCGTTCTTCATTATTTAATGCTCATTTGTACATTTTGTAGACCTTGGAATGCTTATCAAATGTATTTATTGCATCACCATGACATTGACTGATGTTCAGGGGTCCCAGTCTAATCTGCCGTATAGCATAAAATGCTCACACTGAGCTTTTTTAAAATTTTGACTGTAGAACAGCTGGATTACAGAATGTAAAGAAGGAATCGGTATACTGAGGTGCAAGTAAGTAGAGTACAAGAATAGAAGGGTACAGTATATAAACAGGGGTGGTCAACAAGTTCAAAAAGGTGACAATCTTCCAGAATTTTTTTTAGAATTATGCAGAATAGAGTTTTTTTTTTTAGTGGAATTGACACACTTAAATGAAACATATTTGTGGAGGGAGCTGTTAATGTAGACTATAAAATGCATATTTTTGCTAACACTTAATCAGCATATATTCATATTATCAAAATTTTGACTGTTTTAATAGGTATGTAGGAGACAAATTAAGCTTTTTTCCAAACTTTTTTTTTCTGTGTGGCTCCCCTGACTCGCTCATAAGTACCAATATTAGCTACGGCAATGAAAGAAAATTGTGGAAAAAAATGAACTTCTGAGGGTAGCAGTGACTGTCCACCCTTCCTGAGCATTGAGCTGTGCGGTGCGGTGTGTGTGCGTGTGCGCGTGCTCGTGTTCGTGTTCCTAATAGTGTAGTCCAGTGATCACAGTCAGCCTGATCACCAGAAGGCCTCAGTGCTATAGGGGGCTTAACCAGACAACCCAGATGTCTGGGGGGGGGAGAGAACCTAAGGAGCAAGTTTAGCTCATCTCCCAGTACTTGTTTGATAGTCTTTATGTTAACATTGAAGGGTGCTGACAATTTTCATTTTTACTGTTTTTGCTTTTTTCTGCTGTGTTGTGTTTCTTAACCAGTGTACTGTCTGTTTCTGCAAAGGGATTTACAAGTGTGATTGTTTTTATTCAGACCCCTCTACATGTTTTGACGCTCACCTGCTTAAGCAGAAAGTATCTCTTGGGTGTAACAAGCTCTAGGAAAGTTCTACTCGCATGGTTATTTTAATAAGCACTGTTGTCTACATGTGACTTGTATTCTGCTCCATTTATAATGTAGGAGAGCTTTTGAACAAACATGGAGTTGCCTTTAGTGTTGCCCATTCATAGTTGCAATTTGAATGTGGTGTTAAGAAAAGGTGTACAGTATTACTTGTGTTGGCCTTAACAAAGTGGCAACAGTGCTGCTTTGTATTAAGTTCTGCACTAAGGACATTAATGATGAAAGTGGTTTGAAAGCCATCATATCTTGTTTTGGTTTCCTTTGAAATTTGGTTTGTTTTGGTTTATTCTGTTTTTCTGTCTTTTTTCCCTTTACCAATTAGCTCACGCCTCTGTCCCACCTCCAGAAACCAGGGTCCTCCAGCAGTCCTTAACCAAAAGAGGATGAGTAGAAGGAGTTTGCAAGGATGGATGGCTGTGAGGGGTGATGTTGGCACTGCAAGCTCCCCACACAAGTGGGTTTGAATAAAGTGTGAAGCTCTGTCAATTCCAAAGGGAGGAAGCCTGGCTTCTCAGAGGTCTAAAGTGACACACTGGTGGGTTGTTAGTTTGCTGTATTTATATCTGAGAGCATTATAGAGCTGTGGTGCTTAACTCATAATGTACAGGAACAGGCAGACTGTGGTCTCTGCTGCCAGTGAATGTAGCTACACGTTGAGTTGGCAACCATGAGTTTCTCATTGCTGGTGAGTCTTCCTCTACGTGTGAGCACTGCAGCAAAGGCTTTTTTTAAATTGTCCACTGTGTTGTGTACCATGTAGTTTGTAATCATCAGTTGTTGGCCAGTTATTTTCTAGATGTCATTTAATGCATTGTAACAATTGAACAACTTGTGCATTATGCCCGTGGTGGCACTCAGTTCTATTGTGGCACTTTCATCACTCATTGTCTGAGGATGAAGAGGACGTGCAGTCATTTCAGTCAGTACCTGTAGTGAAATTAGTACAAGCTAATTTTGTATTTTTTGTACTGAAATGGGGGGAGAAGTGCAATCAGTTAAGTGTCCACAGTTTATCTGTATTCCATTGTCAGTGACAAGCTGTAGCAGAAAACATAAGCGAGTCATTCAAGTAGCTATAATTAGACAATGGACTTCATCAACTGAATAAAATTTTAAATTTGATTTGGTTGCAAGTTTGTCTACTATGTCAAAGCTTGAATAAGTAAAACCATTGTAACTAACTAAGTTTCTTATGTACTACAGTCACACGAACCCGGAAAATGTGTCTGCACCCCTATTCAGTAAGTTGTTCTTCATATAGTTCTTGTCGACTTTAGTCATGATGTTCCTAAAATGCAAGTGTCAATATCATCTCCTGGAGGAAAAAAAAACTGACCAGTAAAACAGCTTTGGTTTATTTAACCATTTGTTTGACACAGAGCAGCACAGGATGAAAAATTTAAAAAGGACAGGTGTGGAAATAGTATAAAAATGGAAAATTTGCCATGACACAATCAGCACACTTTAAAGCTGTTTGATTAGATTTGCATTACAATGAAATTAGTCTCACAACTAAACTGCTGGTACTGACCAAATTGATGGCTTTAAAAAGTCACATTTAACCACTGTTCCTTTTTGAAAATGGTGTTATGACCCTAAATGTCTAGGGGGCCAGAGCTGTAACAATAACAGTCTGGGAATGCAAGAGTTGAAAAGAAAGAGGATGAGGATTTAGTGGAAAAGTGACTTATGTACAAGCAGGTTATATAGTGGAAATGTACATTATGCACACAGAAAAAGAAACGTGAGCAGCAACAAAGGCAAGAACGACTCAAAACCAAACCAACTAGCTGATGTAATGCAAGCTATGCTAACTAACTTGAAAACAAACTGAACCCAACATCTTGAGCCCTAACTAACCTGCATTAACCCAAACCAAAACACACAGATAACTCATTCTTTAACTGGAGTGATTTATACAGAGAAACAGACCTATGCGTTCAGGTTTGTGTCACGTGACGTTCTTACAAGTTCACTTTGCCCACATCACAGTCAACCTCAAGTTCATACGAATAACACAGGTGACAAACTGGAACAGGGAAACACCCGGACATACAAGTATGAAGTACAACAAATATTAACAAAGACAAACCGCAAGTTAAAGAAGCAACAGCGAGTAGCGAAAACAAGTGAAGCTGAAGCTCTGGAGTCAAACAGCAATTGATTGATTGGTTGAAATCATGAAATCATTGAATTCTATTGGCCAAATTGACAATAATTGACCACTGGTAGCTGGGAATCTGTAAGTAGATAATCAAGTGAAGACAGAAGAACAAAAAACAGGAGGCAAAAGTCCCACCCAGAACAAACTAATGTTTGTGACAAGTGCACACAGCAGTCTGCTCAGGACATAGAGCATCAGCAACAACATTGTTTGCTCCTTTCTTGTGCTTCATCTCCAAATTGTAATTTCGAATCAGGGACCAATACGTTAGATGCCAATTATGGTTATACACTCAGAAAAGGGTCTGTATATACCACTACGGGCCAACTACTAGACCCCAACACAAACCTGAAAAATACCAACCATAAAGCTAGAGTTTCATTTTCTGTGGTTGAGTAATTCATCTGATGTCTATTACATTTAGAGGAGAAGTAACACATAGTAAACCATACAACTGGCCTCGCGCTAAAACCAACATGTGCTGTAGGGAGGGAGGCAGCACTCAAGCGTCTGTCTGCCTCTAGTACTGGAGCACCACTGCATCAATTGTCCATTTTCAATAAAATATGCTTCAGCCTTTCCCCCTCTCACTGCATCAGGACTAACAGCAAAGTTAAAACATGAGTGAACGAGAATCCCAGTGTATCCATACAAGGCACAAAGTTAATCTTTTATTGGTTTTGCACCATCCTGTTTTCTAGAAGACAGATGTCCAGAAACTGAATTGGCCATCAAACTATAAAACTTTTAATACTTTTTAATTACCTATTATGAGCCCTTTAGTAAAAGTTGTAAATAAAGTGTTAAAAGATTATCAGAGACAGCTCATCAAGTAAAGATGTAACATGAAAACTTGGAAGTGATAAAACAAGTTATTCTGAGAGGCAATATCATTACAAATGGCTTTTGCATTTTAACATTCTTAACCCAGACTTACAATACAGGAAACTTCTATTCAAGGAAGATTATTAGCCAACTCATCCCACCATCATGCAGTTTGTCATCTTATTAATAACCAACTCTGCAGCAGCAGATCCAACCTATAAATGCTGCTGATGCAAGTTGAATGGAAAACATTTAGACTCATTCTGTTTCTATGCCAACTGAGTTTTGCTAACAACTAATGTCTGGATGCCAGGTTAAATGTTAACAGCTTTACTGGACAAGGTGGCAGTGGTCCAGAGCCTATGCTGGAATCACTGGAGCCAAGGCAAGGAGGGGAAGATGCACCCTGAAGGGAACGCTAGTCCACATACAAAAAAAACCTACCCACAGCCATAACAGGCAGTTTACAGTGACAACTAAACAGTCCCTGAAACACGTGCTTTTGAACTGTGGGAGGAAACCAGAGCGACCCCACAAAGACACACTGACAACATGCACACCCCCCCACAGAGAAACAGACCGACATGTGCCAGTGGCCCAGGCCCTGAGAGGCAGCAACACTACATAATATGCAAAGACATAAAAATAAAAATACTACATATTTCAGCATCAACATTTTACATTTGCAATTTACTCAAATCAGAAAAGGGCATTCATCCCACGTCACGTTTTTTTAAAAAAATGGTATTAACAACTCTAATTCAAATTCCCTTTACTTTTATTGAGGTTTTTATTTAAATTAGTCAAATATTTGCATCAGTGAAACTAAAATGAAACTACAATGTTTATAAATTATTTGAAGCAATTACCGTATTCCTTTCTTAATAAATTCTGGGCCAGCTTTAACAAACTTTCATTCCCAAGCGAAGTCCCAAACTCAAAATATAAAAAATATAAACAATGTTACTGCAGCGAATTGTTATCAATGTGCAAGACACCATTAGCTGATTATCCTGCCTGATTGATTTCAATGGATTGTTTCAAAAAGACTTGCTGACCTTAAATTCATAAATATTTAACAAGAGTATTAGTAATCAGGAAAGTACCCAAAAGTACTTCAGCTCTTCTTTAGCGTCTGAATCCACCAAAAAACTTTGAGAAAATGGAAAAATCATCCTGTAGTCCAGAAGATGAAAAGATGCCTAGAAAGAGGGAATTGAAACAAGCGAAATGAGGACACAGGCACACAAAGTTGGAAAATGTGATAGTAAATCATCTTCACACATAACACTAACCAGAAGAAAGCAAAAGAACCATTAATGTTTTAACAACAGAGCAGGGAGGTGTACAAAACACTCTATAATGGTGAAAAAACAAACTGACTGACAAGATGATGCACTGAGACTATTCAGACTTCTTAATCTAACTTGTCCTATTATGAGCCCTTCAGTAAAAGTTGTGAATAAAGTCCTAAAAGGTGATAAAGTAAAGATGTAACATGAAAACTTGAAGTGATAAAACAGTTCTCCTGAGAGGTAATATCATTACAAATGATATTACTTGTGACGTTATTCATCGAAAATGATAAACTTTACAAATAGTTCAGCAAATAAGGGTTACTAGTTTTAAATTAAGCCAGTAAATGTCTGAAATGGGAGACAGAAACTCAGAAAAGAAAGCTTTTTCACCTAAATATGCGTACATATGAAGGTCAAGTCAAGTGCACAGCTTAAAAACAACGGAGTCCAGCAATAAATTCTACATGCTTTGTGAATCCTGGCTTCAGCTCATTAACAATTTTTTTTTTTTTTTTTAACAAACCACACAGCCCCCCCTCACGCATTATTTTTCGTCAGCACGCTATACCAGAAACATTTTACATGTTGATAACCTCCATTTTGTAAATTTTTCATACGCAAGTGGTTTTACTTAAAACGAGAGCTGATTTCAGAGCAATTTTATGAAACCCAAGGTTGGCCTGTGTCACATGGTTGTCATGGGTTTATTTATTGATTCGATATGACATCATCATCAAGTATAGATCGAATGAATTTAGTTGAGAGGTTATGGTTACATGAAACATTTAAAATTTTTTAAAAACTTACACAGCATGTTCAAGAAAACAATAGAGATGAAATTCAATAAGGTAAATAGGGCTTATTATGCAGGACCTACTTGCACTACACGTGCGCGGTATATGGGCGCACTATACCAAAACTTTTTTTTTTTCCAGAATTTCCGCACGTTATATGAGCAGGTGTGTTATGTGGAAGTGCTATTTGTGTAAAAATATGGTACTCATTCTGCAGAGTGAATCAAGCTGAAGGTGGGAGTTACCTCACAGCAGCAGCTCTGCTCCTCATGTTTTCAGCATCTACAGAAGTGTGAAGTGCATGAGGAACATAACAAACCCAATAAAGACTGAGCCTTTTTCTAATCCAAAAATCAGGAGTTATGACGCACCTGCTGCACCACCATGCAGCCCAAGACTAACAAAATAAAATTAAAAAGATAAATACAAAGAAAAAAGATAAAAGACAAATGACGAGATAAACGGGGCTAAAAAAGGAGCATACATTGTGTTATTTATAGGTGGTCCTGTAGATGTGGGTCTTTAGCCTGGATTTAAATGTGTCCAAAGCAGATACGATATTCCAGACGTGGTTTTGATTTTCTTCAAAATCAAAACGACAAAATTTCACATCTGTTGAAAAGAATGAACTTTTGACTCAGGAACACTTCACTTAGTTTTTTTACATTTAAATAAATTGTAACAAAGAGCTTGTTTCACAATTATATCACAAGCAGATCTTCAGGATTGAGTTGCACTCATTATGTGAGGGAAGCCTGTACACTAAGAACAAAGAAGTTCATTTTCAGTAAAAGGCGAAAACTGCCTTCATATCAGTCTGGTATTTGGGGAGCTGAGAGTCAGAGGGGGTGCTAATGAGTTGGACTCAAACCTGTGGGTAAGCAGAGTGCCAAGGGACATGAGCACTGCTCACTGACCCATAATGCCACTTCTACCAGGGTTAATACCGACTTTAGGACAAATCTCACAGGACTTTGCAGGCATAAGCACAGAGAATCTCCATATCTCACCCATCTACTTCCACATAAGGCCAGAAATAGCGGAAAAGCATGAGGACATGGAATGTGCGAGTTTTACTTATTATTCCTATCTACAGCTGCCTGGTGACTGAATCTGCTCACTACTAATACTCATGGCTAATATTCATCCTTAACAAGTCTTCGAACTTCAGTTATAGGTGAGAGACTGGGATTTATTTGCAGTTAAATTTAAAAATCATTTTTAGATAATATTGTTAATACTGGTTCTTGCTGAATGTTCTCATTTATTTTGGTTCAATTGTACATGACAATTTCGAGAACTGCTATATTTAATTATTTAGTATGAAACATTAAAATCTCATATGTTATAAAATTATCTGAACATCAAACTCACTGTCTAAACACTGCATGAGGATCTATATAGAATATCTTTTTATATCTTTGCTTAATATAACGAGTTTGATTTACTCTGTATACATACTATAGTATGTCAAAAAAGCAAACCAACGAGAATAATTACAACCTAATAGAGTGTAGCTAGATAAATATAAAGCATAAAAAAGGGACCCAAAAAAAAAAAAATCAGCAAGAGAAAAATGTTTTCACACTTGAAGTCATAGTTACACAAAAAAGTCGTGATTTTTTAAAAAAAGCACCTGCACAAAAATTATTCAGTCACTTCACCTTCAGAGACAAATTTTTTTATTAGTTTACTAGTTACTTGGAAAAGTAAGGGGGCAAATATCCCCTCGACATCAGTTGTTTCACGTCCACCTCCCATCTTACCTGGAGTTTGATATTTTTAGATGTGCAATAGGAATTCAGCATATCCTTTGCTGCTAACCTTCCATTATTACATGTCAAGCATAATTTAGCTTAAACATTTACCGTGTGCTGGGGGCTCCTGCTGTTTCTGAGCTGTCATACTGTCTGCAGAGCCCCCAGAACGTGTGATGGTGGTCTTCTCATTGCCATGACTGTCTCTCACAGTACGTCTTTCCTCAACAGTCTAACAAACACCAACAGAGAGAACAAAAGACAAAGTCAAAGGAAGTGTTTACAAGATATTGCTGCATAGAGATCTTTGATTATGGTTGTTTCTTACATGCAATTTTATACTTTCCTTTGGCTGCTGCAAACTACATTTCTATGTACACAGATTTCTTTATGCATTTAACCCACAAGGAAATAAGACTACATCATTTGACAATACCTTCAAGCTTGTTGCCAGTCTCAGTTGTATCCCACTGCTGTATATAATCACTACTGACAATGTCACTGTCCTTCTGACTCACCCCATCAGGTGCCACCACCTTGGTGATTGTGACTGACTGGGAAAAAGACTTTATTTTGGGTTGAGGTGATGTAGGTGGAGTTAAAATCTGGTCTAAACCCTCTGAGGAGACCTTTGAGTCCAAATCTGGAGACAAGGAGGAGCAAAATTATTAGACAACTTTGGGAATGAAACAGAGTGATTCAGGAATGATGAATATTTAAGAGGAAATCATACTACATGCTTATATTGGTAACAAATTTTGCCACATTATAACAACAGTGGAAAGTGTACAAGAATTTTCAAAGGCACTTTAAAAAGAGTAAAGGGGAGGATGAAGTACAATTTTGAAACACTTTCTCATTATTCAACTATAGCTCATTAGTTTGTTTATTTTCATTTTCCAGCTTATTTTAATTGAATCTTCACTTTGTACTTTTCATTTTTTCAATGAATCCATCAGCAAAAAAAAATTAAACAGGGGTTTGTGGAGGCAAAGTGTTTTTTTTCATTATTTTTATTTGCCATCTAGCTCAAACTTAAATGTTAAAATAAAGCCTTAAACAGCCTTTTCTCTAATGTATTACAATTACATTGTGTCCCAGACTTTTATTATATGTAACCAGTGTGGTACAAGGAATCAAAGTTGTTGTTTGTATCACTAAGCTTCTATTGATTGTGACTTGGGAGTGTAAAAGTGGCTCTGGAGCTTAGGACAAATGTTAAAAACATGCAGCTGGTTCCAAGAGTTTTTCATAATCACTGCAAGTAATAAACAGCTTTGGAGTTCAGACTCCATGCCCTGGAAATGAATGCAGTTTAAACACAAGGCTTCAGTAAAATAAAAAACACTTTAAATACCCTAACACACCTGTAAAAGCAAATGTAGCCTATTGTGCACTGTAGGAAAGCAAAGCCATACGTGTCATTTACATGATTCTGCTCCAGTGTTTTTCACCCAGCCACCTTACACAGTCCACCACATTGGGCAAACAAGATTAATAGCTTTTTGTGTAATTGAAGCATACAGCACTGTTCTAGTCTCTCAAACAGCAGGATAGCGCAGTAGATAAAAAGCTTTTCAGCAGTAGTAGAACTAGAGACAGCGTAAAAGGAGGAGGACACAACAAGAGCAGAACCATGTTCTAAATGCTGCTCCTGAATGGATTAGTTGAACACTGGAATTTATAAGAAATATTTCAGATAGTTAAACGATACACATTTTCTCGTTTACCATGTAAAAATGAAAGAACATTACTATAATTAACTTGACAATTCAATGGTTTTGATATATGTTTTGAAAATAAATCTGTCTAAATTATTTAAAATAGCAGCACGGTGGTAGAGCCAATAGCACTGCTGCCTTACAGCACCTGGGCTGTTTGTGTTGTGGGTTTGAATCCAGCTCAGTCTGTGTGGAGTTTACATGTTCTCCCCAAATCTGTGTGGATTTCTTCTGGGTGCTCTGGTTTTCTTCCACATTCCAAAGACATGTATTTCAGGTTAATGGATCACTGAAATTTGGCCATAGTGTGTGTGACTCCATGTGTGTCTACATACCCAAAACTCCATTTCTATTTGAAACTTAAGTTCTTGTGCCATTAGAAAGCAAATAGTCTTTAATGGAATAAATGATCATGTGCCCTGTTTGCTAGGAGTATCCTGACCAGAGACAAGAGATGCCATATTTGCTTAAATTTATGGAGTGCAATTCCTGAGCTCTGATCCTGACAACAATAAACAGAACCCCAGATTTCAAGGGAAATTAACTCTTACCTCTGTCTTCCCTAACTGAATCTGCTTCCTCTCCACTTCTTGGTACGCCACTCCAAAGGTCACTAAACTGAAGGAAAAAACAGGGAAAGATTATGTGAGGCAGAGGGGAACAGAAAGGAGGAGGAGCAGCAGGAAGCAGAAAAAAAAAAATCAAAATCAAAAGCAGGAAGAGATTGTGGACAACTGTCAGAATGGTGTACAGCGCCACATTAACTCTGCAAAGGGCAATCATAATAGGAATATAGAAAAGGTTGGTTTCATTGTACCTTGGAGAAGGGTCCCCTGTGAGGAAATGATGGTAGTGGACTGGATGGCTGCCTGGATGTGGAAGGGACAGAGCTGTCTGGAGATTTAAGCATGAAGTCTCTCAAGGAGTTACCCTTAGGACCTGCATAACCACGCTCCCCATTGTCTGGGAGAGGGGCTGGCTCAATCTGAGGGATTCCTGCAACATGACATGGGGAGATATGTATCCCCTGTAGCATGAGAAATAACAAAGCTAAATGGACCAACCTTGAATGGAAGAGATGTGAACTGCAGAAGATATGCAGAGGTAAACTCAAAGACCGATCAAACAGTGGGCAGAATTACCAAAATATCCAAAGCCTGGCTGTTGCTCCCAGGAGCCTAGAGAAGAGGAGAAGAGCTCTTCCATCTGCTTGAAGATGTGGTCAAACAGCTGGGGCTCCTGATCCCAAAGTCCAGAAGGCCCAAAGCTGAAGTTAAACCTGAGGGCCTCATCAAAAGGGTCCTGCTGCCACCCCCAATACCCTCTGCTGAAGTATTCAGCCTCACTTTGGTCATCCTCATCGTCATCATCATCATCACCATCACGGGTCATTCCATCAAAGAAAGAATCCCTGACAACAATTTGCCAAAAACAAAAATTCACCTTGTTTATAGCAACAGATGACTCCAATAAAAGTCTTTTGCAGCCTGAAGACCCAATATATGGGCAAAAAAGCACATAAACATTAACTCAAGAATTCAGACATACTAAGAATATATACTCAATAGTTTTTGTGCGTCACAGATTTCCTTGTATCATATTTTAGAATAGATTAGCCTGGACATGATTTGGGTATTTTAAAACATAGGTTTCCTGTTGGCAGTTTCTTACAAAGTCTCTATATGCGCAGCTATCTGTACGTTTCATTACCGTAACGCAATAACAACGTCCCTCTATCACGTTAAACACAGATAAATTAGCGTGTACATGTGTTCGTCGTTAAACTTGTCACACGGCAGCACAGCTAACAGTCGAGAAGCCAGCTGTAAAGCGGGCGCAGTCGATGTTTTACAGATTAACTTGATATTACAAAACTAAAGCGTGTGGAAAATTGCAGCGACTGAAGGTTACGGCAATGAGTGGTCGCTCGCGTTACATATGAAATAAAGATCGTACTCTATTAGCTAATAGTTTCACCGTACCTTCGATTATCTCCACCGTAACGTCCACCAGGGACCCCAAAAAACCCGCGAAATAAATCAAAAACGCTCATTTAATACCAACCAGACTTATAACTTATGTTGCCTCAATCTCTACATATGTTGCGTCAAAACTCTCAGGGGTCCTGTGTCAACCCGGACTCCTATAGCGGCGGGACAGCGGCGCTACGCACTTCCGCCCAGTCCCTCAACATATACTTTTTAAATTAACTTTATTATTAATTTTCAACAGAAGAACAGATCTGGCAGCTTTGGGGTTTTTTAAAGTTTATAATTGTATTTTTGGGTTACCTGCTGCACAAATAGAGGGAAAGTGTTTTTTATTACTGATAATTTGTGAATAAAGTATTTGGCAAACAAAACTAAAGTTTGATAATAACAACAATCTTTATGTGCCCCCGAAGCCAAATACCACGTTTAGAGGTAAAATAAAAATCAAAACAGATAAAGGCATCCACCAAGAAAAGAAATTTCTCACCAGTTACAAACATCACAACATATACATTGAATTTCGTATCTGTGTGTGTGAGAGAGAAAGAATGTGCTTCAGTGTACGATGTGTACGGGCTGATGTGCAGACAGTAATAACAAATATATAATCACCAAACTTTATCTTTACATTTTTTTTGTTTTTAGAACAAAAGTGTGTTAGAAAGTGTGTCAGTGTAGAAAGTGTACACGGAGTATGTGCAGGAATGATGCTCTTATGCGTGTGAGAAAGTGCGTCTGTGTGCTTGTCTGGAGTCTGAAAACCATTGGCATCTTTATGGATGCTCTGCATGCGAGACTGAATTTTATATTTTTAAAATAGTAAGTAACCTTTAACAAACTTGAATGCCCAAAAAATTGCCTTGGTTCAAGTCTGTGGATCGAAAACAAAGCTACGCATAAACAAAAAGACAAGATAGACAAACTGAGACTGTGTTTTATAGATGTAGAGATAAGTGTAACTGTTATTCAGTGGGATTGCCTGTAAAAGAAACTATACCAGAAGATGGCAATGAATGATGAGACAACCAGTGTATTTTAAATAATCTTTACTATTTGTTGTGTTGATACAAAGTGCTTCATGACATAGTATGGTAATGTAATTTTTAAGGAGAGAGAGATACTTAACACTGAAGTATGAAGTATGACTTTTCTACACTTAAGCCTCATGTATACCATTAAATCATTATTTCAAGCAAACATCACATTCACATTCAGTACTAAGACACTGAAGTGATATAATTGTCTAATCATAGTCGTGCTCCACTGATGCCAGCAATGTAGTGTAGAACTGAATGGTGCCAACAGGAACCCTGATCTTGTCATTAAGACTAAGCATGGCCATTTGCCTGTTATCGTACCCCTTATGGGCCCAGTTTAATGTACCTTTTCCACCCTCCCCCTCATTCCCCTTCTTGAATTGAAAATATAACAAATAAACAGTTAGACTTAAATCTCAGACACTGGCAAATTAGAAAATTACATTAATCTATAAAACACAAAGTTTACCTGTGGAGCCAAGTTTTTGACCTCAGAGCTGTGCTTTGTTTATCAGTATGAGTTTACCGCATTAATTAGATGCAATATTCTCCAAGTCCTGTAAGTACTTCAATGGAATATTTCTTACCAGAACATTTCCTTTTTGAAAATAAAATCATGTGCTCACAAAGTTAATACATATATTTAATAAATATATAAAGCCGTATTACTTTAAATACTGTATACTGTGAATACGCAAAAATGAAATTATTATAAGTTAAGTGTTACAGTAGCTATTTCTATACTCCATAATCCAGTTAATTAAACTGGATTCTCACATTTTACCCATATTTTATATTTGCAATACATTTTTAAGCAAAGATGTTGTGTATTTGAACTAAGCATAATAAACCTTGGCTTATAGCCTTGTAAACAGACTACATGAGTTTAAATGCCTCCCAGCAACTTTGTTCTGTCTACACACTGTAGATAATTGTCTCACTAGAAACTATTCCTCATTTTCCACTTATAAGGGCCAAATATGAATGAAACAAGCACTTTGAAGCACCTGAATCCACCCTGTAAGAGGATTTATTCAGAGGTGATTTAAAGCACATGTCCATATATTCACATTTATTAGCACCCTGTTATGTGCTTGTTTGACCTGTGTTTCAGATCCATTATATGTGGCACAAGTGAGGCAATGGGAACTAGAATGTATCTGTGACTCATGACAATCACCATGTTCTGCTGCTCAGGACTTGATTTCAATGACCTTGATGAAGGGTAGAGGCTTGCGGGCATCTGAAGAGGTCTTAAGAGGCTTGCTGCATAGTATGGAGACAAGAAAAACATCCATCTATTACTATTATTTATGCTCTTAGCTGGCACTATTGTTCAAAGTGACTGAATGTTAGGTTTGCATCACAAGCTACTTAAAGTTATTTACACTTTCACACTATGATCCAGTGTGAATGAAACATCTATGTTTATAACAAACAGAACTAAGTTTATTGCAGGTGCTAATTAGAATTTAGCTTTGCTTTTTACCAGCCACTTGTGCATGTGCCATAAAACAATACATCCACACCTTTCCCCCAGGATGTAATACTCACTGCATAACATCACTGTCTTAGAGGCATATTCAGTTTATACATAATGCCCATTATAGTGCATCACACAGCTGAGTAATTTTTACTTGAGCATTTCAGGGTAAGTACCTTACTCAGTGGTACTACAGTGAGAATAGGTTTTAAACCAAATCCTTCAAGGGGAAGCCAATGGCTTTAATCTGTCTACTACCAATTAGCTATACTATCAGGCTTCACTATATGTCAGTGACTGACTCCCTGCACGGTTAATGCAGTACTCTTACATTTCCTTAGTGCAACACAAATATAGAGGAAGAAGGGCTACCTGTAGACAACTTCTGGTTTGCTCTCTGAGATGGGTTTTGTGCCTGCTAAAAAGCATTCCATCTGGTCATGCATCTCCCGGTTCTGTACGGTGAAGAAAACATATTAAGTTGGTCAAAGTTCACACTCAGTAAGTTAGGATTAGTACATTTACCACAGGGAGGGTAGTTGAACTGAAATGTCAGATTAGATTGAAGTAGATTCTACCTCTGCTTCCAGAAAGGCCACCTTCTCCTCCAGATCTTGAATCATTTTGTCCCGTTCCTGGATCATATTCCGTGAGTTCTGGAGCTGTGGAATACCAAATACCATTAAAAGTTAGACTTCCTGCTCTGACATACCCTCTCACTCACACACACATGCAGGGACACAAAAGCTGAAAAAAGAAGAAACTAGTATTATGCTATGAGGAAAATGACTGATAATGTGGAATCATGCAATGAACACATTATTTGCAAAAATAGTCTCCTTAATTCATGCCTTTTGCCTTTTTTGCATACTCTTCCAAACTCCATCTTCTCTATGTTGCCCCAGATCCCTCTCACCTGTTCAATCATGTTCCGGATCTTCCTTTGCTGACTCTTTAACATGTCTTCCAGGTGGTGGATCCTCTCCTTCAGGATCACTTGATTCTTCTCCAACTGCTCCACTCTGCCAGACAAGGGGCACAGACTCAGATTAGTACTGCAAGAAATGATAGCAGCTTCACCGTCACTCAGAAGTTGTTCATATTTATCTTGAGTCATCTAGGGTCACAGTACTATTTTTCTGCTCTCTGCATGACTGAAGGGTGATGTACTGAAGTTTTAGAAGCAGTTTTTCATGTAAAAGAAAAACCCTGATTATTCTATTCACAGGTCGACATATCGGTCATACGTGTAACAGCAGAGATGCACTTTGTGTATACTGTGTATACTGTTATCTTTCGTGTAACAGTCATATAACACACTATGCTGGTGAAATGTATAAGATGCTGGCCACTTTAATATGTACGCCTGGGCATTTATTCATGCAGTTAGTATCATAGTTGTAAATCAGTATATAAAGGCAAAGACGATCAGGATTTCCAGTTACAGTCTGAATAAATATCATAATGCACTACAAGTGTATGGAGTATGAAGAGAATGTTACCACAGCAAAACCATTCACACAGCAGCAAAAACACCCTGTTAATGAGAGAGATCAGAGGTCAGAATGGCCAGATTTATTAAAGCTAACAGGAAAGTCAAGACTGGTGTATTTAGGCAGCTCTGAAGATACAACTTCTCAAACCATGAAGTAGGTGGGCGCAAAACAACATTCAGGTAGCTGCACCCAGTATTGAGACTGATTAGTGTAAACAGGCTATATTTACAATATTCCTGCTCAGTGAGAACATCATTAAATAGACTTAGGAGCACGTAGTGAGTATCTAATATATCACTAGACTAACTGAACGAGGCCTAAATGATGCAATGTTAACCTCAATGTGACCCAATTTAAGAGGTATACATCTGTACAAAGTTTTGCAAATGCAAAAATTCCTGTTTTTATTTGTTTATTTTCTATTACATTTCTTCCACCCTTTGGTATTTCTCTGCTGTAGTGAATATAGCTGGCATTGCTGCATTCAGGGGCAGCAAAAGGCACTAAATGACGAAAATGTGGTGCTGTGAGGATGGAGCACAATGTCTCAGAGATGTACAGGAACAATTTGATTTGATTCAACATTTTTAACATTTATTATAGCAATGTGTGAGAAACTACCCAACAAATAAACAGATGTGTCAATCTTTACAGATTTTCATTTTTAAGGTAAGGTGACTGTATTCTGATAAATATATTTCTGTGATGAATCGGTTGCTTCCTGTCTTGGAGAGGTTGCAGAAGTAAGGCATGAAGTAACAGGGGCACCACCTGGTGTGTTTAAAATGTGACTAAATATTAGATAGTGAACATTATGCTTTTTTATTTTATTTTCAAATTTTCAGTTCATTGTAGCTTTAGCTGATATTTTTAACATAACCCAGCTTGTGAGTAAATTGAGGGATTAAGCTGCATTGAGCTTCTACTGACTGTGACGTAATGGTGGACTTGCAAACAGTTCTGACTTACAGCAAGACTTCTGGTCCTAAGTGTGTTTTTTAGTTGACGTACAAATATATACAGTGAGAAGACAACATGAAAACTGACCAGGCTACTGCAGTACACTGCAAAAGACAAAAACTGAAGGTCAACCAAACTAACTGTCTGATAAGGAGGTAAGTACACTTACCTCTGACTTCTGTCCTGCATTTCTGTCCTCATCCTACTCTTTTCTTCATCATTCTTGATTTTGTCCTGTACGGTGACACTTTTGTGCTCTGGGCCACCAAGCAGCTTCTGCCCTTGGTTTTGCTGGTCTTTGGTTCCCTGTGGGTAACAGGACATAATGACATCACGCTGGAATGGTGCAGGGAACCACAGAGCGGTTGATACAGAACATCCATACACAGTATTGACATGCCCCAAATGCTAAAACAGCTGCCAACACTAGGACAATATAGGTTCATAAAGATACAGGCTTATTAGACATGGTTTGTTCTGTGAAATCACTGTACTTAGTAGGACACTGTTTTACAAGGGATACCGTTTCTTACAGGGAAAAATAATTATTCCTGCTGCACTATTAAGTTTTTGCACAGCTCCTACTTATTTGCATTTCAAAACTGTAGGTAATGTACACACAGATTGCTTTTTCTATGCAAAGCTCCTTTGTGTTTTACAGTTCTTAGGTGGAAAGCAATGTTTTTATGCTAGAAGGCACTATTTCCAATATGATTTTAAGGTTTTTTCATTAGGTCTAGATGGCAGCCAGATCATCAGTGTCAAACAAAATGTTTCAGTTTGTGGATAAAATTGTGTGCCACAGCAACAAAATATCTGGAACATGAGTTGCTTCAACAAATGCTGTTACCCCAAATTAAGCAGCAGACTAATCAAGTTAAAATATATATAGTGGTAAAAATTTAGCTTCATGAAGCTGGAGGCCTGTAATGTGAATGAAAGGACACCTGCTTTGTCCTGACTCTATGAACTTATAAGGAAATCAGGAGTTGGTTTGTTACTTAAACAGGGACTTGTCATAAATGCTACAACCAGCTATTGTGAGATGTGTGCCAGCAAAAATGGCACCATTTGACCAAGTGACTATACATTAACAATCGTTTTTGCATCTTTAAATCTCTTTTGGTGACATATACTTTGGTTTGGTCTGAGATGTGCATTGGAAAACATCTCTGCTCAATGAATAAATGTAAATATCAACAACCTGGACAGCCCTGCTGGGTGGGAAACAGACACTTTTATTAGAGCCCTGAGACCAATTGGTTATTTCACCAAATTGGGCACCTACACGAATGCTGGTCCATGTTGTTAGGAACAAGAATGTCATGAACATAGAGTCACCCTAGTTGTGGGTTCACCCATTTTTCATTCATGTATGCAAAAATCCGATTGGACTGGTGATTTAATTTTTTCCTTTCAGTACAAATTTTTTTCCTGGTACAATGAAAAATTTCAGTGACATCCTAAAGTCCATTTAAAGGCATGTGACCTAACAACTCATTTTTCTGTGTTCCAGAATGCAAAGCAAATGCAAGTAACAAAAACAGTGTCTTCTAACACGACAACTGTGTTTTTTATTGTTCAGAAATGTTAAATACTTGTCATTTAGATCTGATTCTCTCCTGATCTCATAATAGCTTCACAAATTCTTTTAAATTTCCAACACTTCATCTTTCATAGTCATCTTCATATTAATTATCTGTTTCAGTTCTATAAGGAGCTACCCTGCTTGGCCCTAAATGATAGTATCAGAAAACTGTACACCAGCAACCATGCATTTGTATCTCTGTCTTTGCAAAAGGCACATTTCTTTATCCTGAGTTGTGCACCAGTTTAGAGAAAAGCATCTGCTAAATGAGTGAATGCAGATGTAAATTTATTATGTACACATGTATGGGATGAATGAAGATGCCTGAGAAATATATCTGAGAGACACAAGAACAAACACAATTGTTGAAACTATACCTTGTGCTCACTCTTGTTACCTCTAGCGGCCATTTGCTGTCTCAGTGATCTCAGGCAATATCTGACCTGAAGAAAGATATAGCAGGTTTCACATGTATCATAATCACTCATTTTTAGACATGGAGAGAGGTACAGACTTACTGTAGACTAAGTATACCTATAGACAAGCAAATATGAAAAGGAAGGTGACAAAATGATTATACATATACTGGTTACAGAAACATTCAAACAAAAAAAAATTTCACTCATTCACATATAGATGCTACGCTCAGATAGGAACAAGGGTTAACACTGACCTCCTGTACATGAGACACTTCATCTGAAAACATGGTGACTTGATCCTTCTTTTTGTTGTTAGTTATACCTGTAGAACAAACAAATTGTTACAGACACAGACACACATACACATGGCTACTACCTGAAATATCTTCAAATGAACAGGGTGAAAAAAGATTTGGGAGATTCATTAATATCCCCATCAGGCAATGTTAGACTTCATTACGTTTTTATTATCTTAACAGAACAGATCTGGCTCACAATGGCATAGAAACATAATCAATAAACCAAGAAGATTCAACTAAATACAAAACAAAAACAACTTCGAGGAAAAGGATTACAATAATCAAGAGGGACAATTATAAAGTTCTACAGAAGAAGCTCAAACAATAACCTTTTTTTCCAGAGTTTACTCACATATTTCATAGTGAAATAAAGCTCATTGCTTGAATCAGTCAATTATTTTTAATGGTGGTTTATGGTATGAATCAGAGAGGGAAAAAAAATCAAACTTTTTGATAAAAATATTTTGAATAGTTGGATGAACAACACTGCAATAATCTTCTAATTTTTGCTATAAATAGAGCTGCCACATAAGATGACATTTCTTTGTTGTTGCTAGGATTTGCTTTGCATTCTGGAACACACTAAAACTTGGTAGGTTACATATTTGGGCTCTGCTTTTAAATGGACTTTAGGATATTGCTCAAATTTTCCTTTCTGCTAGGAAAAAAATTGGTACAACACTAAATCACCAGTTGAACTGGTCTGTTATAAAACCAAAATAAATGCAAACTCCCTGTAGTGGATATACACTTAAAACAGCTGAGATGTAAAAAAATAAAAAGTATTAGCCGCAAGACTGGTGAAATTGGTGTCTGTTTTCTATAGCCACAGCAAAGGATGAAAGCTTTGGCATTGAAGTTAATAAGCTGAGTAAACATACCCGTCACATGCGCTTAAATGGGGAGACATCTCTTTCATTCATATAAGTTATGATATAAGTTCTGCTTGAAAACCAAAAAATGAAAACAATTTCTTTGGATACTTTTACAGCACCTGCCACAGACCCATAGTTAATGTCTTTTCCCTGGTTTCTGCTTTATATCCTTTTCCTTTCTGAAAGTGTTACACAAAAAAAAGAATATTCCTTCCTGTCACTGGAACGAGAGAGTGAAATCTTTTAATAGTGACCAAATTTGGAACCAGAATTTAAACAGCTATTGTTGACCCAGACCCCATGACCAATCTAATGGATTATAATATATAATCCATTTATATATTTATTTAACTAGCCAGGCAACTTTTTTCCTTCCAGTCCTGCCAGTCTTAGTATAGCTTCCAGGGTGTATCCCTCCTAGCCTTTTGCTTGGTGATTCCAGGATACAGTCTAGATGACCACAATCCCATTCAGGACAGGTAGTTAATGAAAATGGATATACCATGATGTGACATGACAATCCCAACCAATAATGAATCAGATAAGCTACTTACAATGATTTATCCATTTAAACAGCCAAATAACCTTTACTGGAACAATTCAACATACCATTTCTCAAGGGTACCAACCAAGGGTACCTTTGTCCTTTGAATCCTCATAGAATACGATTAAAAACATACATGTATAATTATTAACTCCATTTCATACATCATTTGGATAATGTGTCTTCTCGTGGGGAGCATGGCTGAGGATGGACTGAAGGTGTGTAAAATTTGTTTTGTCTGTGTGGTTTACAGAAATGGGGACTAATGAGAGATAACAGTGAGGGATTTGGCAGATGTTGAGATATTTGCTCTTAATTTTCTTCACTAAAACCTATGACATTTACTACAGGTACCATATATTTAAACATCCCATTGAACTTGCATGCAAAAGCAAAACTGCACAAGAAAATTAAAATTACGGTTCAAAATGCCTTACTCGCTTACCTCACAATTGTTTAACCACCGACTATGGAATCCAAGAAAATCCACTTAAAATCTAGTTATCTTGAGAACTGTATTAGTATCAGAAGCTGAGCCACCCCAACCAACAAACTACTAGAGATATTGAGGTTGCAGGACCTTTTGTCTGACATAATATAATACAGTTGAAGGTCTCTGTCTTGGGTTGTCTGGGTGAGTCAGGCTTGGGGTTGGTTTTTCTTACTATAAATGGCAAGGTAGTATGAAACAACCTCTCAACCCCGCCCCACACTGCAGCTCTTGGGCCCTCTGAAGTCCTCCCCAGGGAGGGACTGACTTTTGTCATGTAGAGAGCAGCAGGTGGCAGCTCTTAATACACACACACAAACTGCTAAAACCCATTACTGGTACTTACAGTAAATAACCTTGGAAATAAATTACCTTTAAAAGCTTCTAAGTCAGACATACATACTTTGAGGTACAAGTGTATGTAGCCAGAAATGTATTTTGTTGATTTTACAAACATAAGGATATGTCTTTGTATCCAAAAGACAAACTGACACACATACTAACACAAGAATATGACAAAACATGAGGGTCATTATAATACATGTTTAAACATAAATGTGAAAATTATTCTTAAATAGATCTTACTCTCAACAAATATTTGCCTCTTCATCAAAGTATCAAGTGTTTCCAAAGTTACCACAACAGTGCCCTTTTCCTGTGAGTTAGATATCCCCAATAGGTGAGTCACTGGCCACTCCTCTTCCCACAGGTGTGACTGAGAAAGGGTGGGTCTTTCCCTGGAATGTGGTGGTTAATCAAAGCAGTATTTTGTCTGGACTTGAAATAAGCATCAAATGCACAAGAGGCCCTCCTGCAATTACTTTACTCTGTATCCTGTATTTGAGTTAAACTTTTCTCTCTTCCGACTCAAGTAGTTGCTAGACCACTACCTGAAAAATGGAACGGCTGTCCAGCAACATCAAAAATACAAAAGTATTTGTTTCCCTGTTTTTTCCTACATTTTGTCAGATTTTTCAATTAAAACTTATTAGAGAAAAGGTGCCATTCTGAGTGAACAAATAACTTAGTCGTGATACCATTATCAAGAAAGCTATACAGCACCTATTGGCAAGTGCAAAAATTGACTGATTCCACATCTTCTGAAAACAATTTGGACCAGAAGTCAGGAATACATAAGAAGAAAGTTTTACCACTGTGTAAGGCAATTTAAGATTAAGCTTTTGCTGGTCATGTTCTGTAAAAATGTCAGTGTGGTAAATGCTCAGATAAACAGTAGCAATCAAGAGTTTACCACCTCTGTGAAGGTAACTAATCTCTAGCAGGTGTACTCAAACATTTGACTAGTGCTGTGGTTGTAATGAAAGAAGTTTCAAGACTTTTGAACATTTTTATCAACTCTGTTGTGCCTGTTGAAAAAAATACTTTGTCCTCCTGATATTGAACTCAGACACTCACAAAGAACAGATTTTTTGTAAAAAAAAAAAAAAAAAAAAAAAAACTAAGGCATTACATTACTGTTTGGGTTTGCTAGACAACAGATAAAATAAAGGAGGAAATGAAACTAAAGAAACTGGAAAATGCCAGTATGTTTGCAATTTTCTATCTCAGCATTCCTGAAACAAAGGTGTAACAGTTTAATTGCACTCTTGGAAAGAACATTTAACTACCATTAACAAGAATTGCAACAAGATTTCATCTTTTTTAAATCACTCAGCAACGTGTACGGATGTCAGCCATCTCCTTAATGTAGAATCGCGTTACCTCAGTGAGATTAGTGGAGTTTCGGCATCAATGACTTTCCATCACAGCTTTTCAGTGGGGCTTCAGTGTGGACATGCACCATTTGAATTTTTTTTTTTTAAAACCATAATGTTGTAGACTGTCAATAGCTTTAGACACCTTTTCTTCAAGGATGGCAAGTCATGCAGGGCCTGATGCAGCAAAGAGACCCTAAATCCATAACCCCCTTGATTTGATAGTGATGAGGATTGTCAGCCAAAAAAGTTCCACTTTTAACTTCTGCATTCATAGAAAATGGCTTCTGATCATCTCCCAAGTGCACTTTGGCAAACTGAGTATTTACATTTTTCTGACTAAACAGTGTCTCCCTCCATGTTGCTCTACCCCATGTCCCTTTTTCCCCCTAAAGGGAAATCAGAAATACTGATAGTAATGGATCCTACCAAACCAAGACATGTTATGTTATCTTTTAAACTTGCTGGATTATTTTACACTCTACTGTTATAGTAAGGTATAACTTTCCCAAACTGTCTCTAGGAAAGAGGGGGTGGAGCTAATGTTAGATCTATACAAACAATTAGCCTAAAGCATGACTGAAAACTAAATACTGAAACAAGTGACGTGTATACTAAACAAAAGCACAAAACATTGCAGTCATGCTTCCCTCTATATAGAACACAAAATCTTTTTAAGATCAAAGTCTGTCAATAGCTATTACCTTATACTTCCTGAGCTATACCTTACAATCTGGCACCATCCTTAAGTCCATGTTGGCATTGTGTTTATATGGTTTCACCTCCAACAGTTCAAACATTTGTTTCAGGTGCCTCTATACACATTTTTTTGTATGAAAAAGTCACACTCAGGGGGCAGTTTCAAATGCTTTTACTTCTGCAGCCCCATAGTGGAAACATCCAGAATATATTACTACAAGTGTACCCTTGAATTCCCAGGTATTGCAATTCCTGTGAATATTCATCATAAAAATGGACAAGCATTTGGGGATGCTATTTTCAACCAAAACTTGAAATGAAAATGAAGCTCAAAACATTTAAAATAAATTCAACACAAAAGAACCAGCTGTTAGATTAGTAACGCTGAATATAACAAATGAAGACTCCTTATAATCCAGTCATAACTAACAGTGAAATGGGCTCCATGAATAGGTGATGTATCCTTTAATCCCCATCACAATCTCTTCACTTTGGAGTCTTCTTTCACTTTCCATAGCATTAGCTCCATACAGGCTTTGGCATCTTCCCCTGAATCATGGCCATCAGCTAAGAGAAAGTGCCCATTGGGGTAAGTTAAGCTCACACACATTTTTTCCCTCCCCTTTGTAGAAAGAAAAATGTGTCATGGGCTAAAGATAGTAAGCCTTTAAATACAAGCTGCTCGGAAGACCACTTAAGATGATCAGTAGATAAACAAAATTCTAAGACATAGTGAAGTGGGGTTTAAGCCAAGCCAAGACATACAAATTAAGCACCTAAGTAGAATTAAATATTCATCAGATTCATTTGTGTGATATGTACACATCTGCAGACATTCGCGTTTTAATAATGTTGAACCTACCACTTTGAACAATCCTTCGAAGGTAATCTTCAACCAGGCTGTGAAGGGTCCTCTTGTGAGGAAGTCCAAGGTAATGAGGAAATACCACAGCTGTATCTACCACAGTGCTGTGAACAAGCTTTAAAAAAAAAAAAAAAAAAAAAAAAAAAAAAAAAAAAAAAAAAAAAAAAAAAAAAAAAAAAAAAAAANTTAAAAAAAAAAAAAAAAAAAAAAAAAAAAAAAAAAAATGTACACAAGTACCTCACTGTTATTACAAAATAGCAGCCTGGGGGGTGGGGGGGTGGAATCTAAGTTTGTTAACCTTCTATTTTAAAAAAATAAATTAATTAAAAAAATTCTAGGCAGTAAAAGACTGACTTGAGCATGCATGTCAATAGCCAAAGAGTTCAAAGTTGACCACAATGACAACACAATTATGAATTTAAGGAACCAATGTATACCTTAAGAGCACAGAGGTCATTTTGCAAATTGTGGCCAATGAGTATGGTGCCCGCACTGATAAAACTGAGCAGAGCTGCCTGGACATCACAAATAGTTGAGTTGGCTTGGGAAAGATCTTCTTCGCTTATTCCGGTGAACCTGTAAGTAACTAGTTTATCACAGGTGTATAAATTTTTCCCCATTCAGTTTCAAAGCTTTTCAGAGGATCATACCTGGTGTTGTAATCCACAACCTCATTGTCAGGTTTAACAAAGCTGTCATAGATGACCTGGAGTTTGGGGTTGACCACTGTTACTCTGGCCAGTTCCAGACCCTTCGTGGTGTAGCACTAATAAGCATACAGAATGAACAGCTCATACCCTTCCTATATAAACAAGCGAAGTAAAAACAACCAAAAATCAAATTAAAGCAGTAATTACAAGTGCTAATATTGTTGCCTCTGTGGCCCTTCAGAAGACCCACAATACTGCAACAAGGTTGTAAAACATGAAGGAGCCAAATCCTCACCATTTCACAGTCCAGTGCAAACACACCAGGGCAGCCATTGTCCAATGAAGGCCTAGGAGTACTTCTTACAAAACTATCAAGACTGACCGCATCATTCACATGCAGCTAGGGAGACAATTGATGGCATTAACAGACATCAGAACACTAAGCCTCCTTTGAAGCACCAGTGAGGATACCTGGGTCAAGGGAATAACTACTACCTTGAATACTTGGCACCCAGGGGTTCCAATGGCACCCTCACAGCAACTGTACCGTGTTTCCACCCCACCAGGCACTAAAATGCCAAAAAGTATTTAATGGTATTAGCGCTAATCAAACAGAAAAGTTATGATACAGATCTGACAGACTGATAAAGATATACCCTGGATGCCATTATTCCATTCTCAGTTACATGATCTAGACTTTTACCTCCATCTTTGCCCAGTTGTGGATGATGGTTCTTCCATCAACTCAATATATTAAAACAGTTAAACTTTGTAAAGGGTCAGCATTGGAAAACATTTGTTGTATGTTAAAAAAACATCATAAATCAAATTGAAAGCAGTTTTTGAATGTTATAAACAAAACAATACCATTAAATGTTCAATTGTTGCTTCTTATATTATCTGTAGTGAAGAAACACCCACCTTATAGTTGCCCATTGTGTCTTCTCACCTTGTAGTACCACATGTAAGATTCTGCTAACTTACCTTTATTTTCTACTACTTTTCCATAATGATAGTTACACTCTTCCTTTCTGGTATAGGTCCCTGTCAGACTCACAGAGTAAGTTGCACCACATCGACAACAAATCTTCTTCAGAGCTGTTTCAAAAATAGCTTAATTTCAACATCGTATTTTGTTTAGCAGCAACTGAGACTTCCAATAGGAAGATACTTACGGTCAGTGCCTGCCTTTCTGGTGCTACCATACTGAACTGCCCTTCCAGGTATCTCTGGGTGGGCAAAGGCATAGTTATTCTCCTTCAGTAGAGCTTCTGACAGGATATAATCCTTTAGTTGATTGTAGATGGCAACCACCCCTGCATCTGTAACCACAGGAATATTAAGATCCATATTAAATACCATTTTAAAAAAGATTGTTGAAAAAAGGCAGTATTCAAAGGTGAAATTGCAGCACAAAAGTGAGTAAACTGAAATCTTGGGATGAATATGTCCTAAAAATGCATGCGATGCTCAAAGCAGTTCAAATTCTAACTAAAAGCCAATGTGAACTGTTGCATGATGAAAAAGAATGGAAAAAGGAGGCTGCACTCATACCATTGGCCTGTGCAAGCAGAAGATTAAGAGAAACATGGCCTCTTGACCCCAGGAAAGTGGTCTCAGTATTGGCTGAAAAAAACCAGCAACAGTAAAGCCTCACAGCAGATTCAACTCCCCTTACTGAGTTTTTGACTATATATTGACTCTCTTTTAAAAATGTTATAAAATCTGACAGGTTTCACCTTCAAGCCCTAATGTCCTCAGTGTAGGGCAAGAAATTTTCAGATTTTTATTAATGTGCACACACTTACTTTTAGTAGTCGAGATACATTGATTCTTTAGCCTCTTGAGCACATTCACAGCCACACTGAGATACTTCAGCTTATTTATGCTTCGGTCATATATGGTCTTCTCTTCGGCTAGGGCCTAAATGCACGTACTACCATCAAATGGAGGTGGTGTTTAAATGGCAAACTGCTATTTTAGTTATAAACAGCAGCAGCACAGGCTCACAGTAACACAGAAACAGTATACAGAGAAACTACATACAGATTGTCCTTGACTTATGACCAGGTTACGGGCCAGCAGGCAGGTCATAAGCTGCATTGGTCACAAGCTGGATCGTACTTGTGACAGAGCGATTATTTCTCAGTGTGTGGTCCACCATACGGTCACTTTTCAAACATTTGTGATTTTATTTAACCCATTCTGTAGTTTAATGGTGAAGGGGAAAATTCATACTAGGTTGCTAGCTGAAGATGAAGGCAGTTTACTACCAAAATGATTTTACTTCTCTCCAAATACAGTAGGCAGTCAGTTTATAAGAATGATCTAGGTGCTATTAGTGAAACTAATGGCCAGTTTTGACGTTTCTGTACAGACCTTTTCAAAGGCATCTTGAACAGTAAAAGAAGTTTTCAGGAATTCCTCAGCAAACAAGTTGACATAGCGCTGCCGAAGGTCATGGGGAACTTTGGTACTGGCCTCTGGACGTGCTTTAGGCCTTCGCTTTGAAGCAATAGGCTGAGGGCAACATACAGTTCTCACAGACACACAAATTATGTGCACATGTATACAAAGACATCTACACTTGTTTTTTTCTCACATCTTACTTTAAACAGTTTAATTATTTTTATTTATGGTTCTTTAACAGAGGCAAAGTTGCTATACCTTGGCAGGCACAACTGTGGGATACTGAGGCACTGACACAGGGAATGAAGCACTGGAGGAACTTGGTGGGGTGAGCACAGAACTCAGTGGGAGAGCGATAGCACCTTCAGGAATGATGAATTGCACATTAGCCCACTGTATGGCAGCTCCAACTGGGAGAATATTTACACAGGCTGAGGAGGCAAAGTTTGGCATATGAGGGAAAAATCCAAGGACTCAAGACAAAACTGCACTGACCATATTAAAGTCTCACAAATTAAAAGTGACTTAAGATGTAAAGTACCTTAATACCTACGCAAATAATACACATAAAAGCCAGTGGTCTTTTCATGTTACTTCAGCAGGAACTCTCAAAGAATTATTTTACCACAGGGAGTTTTAACTGCTATTTTAAAAGGCATTAAATCCTAATTTGAAGGTTTCATTACATTTCTTCTGAGTATCTTGTAACGAAAGAGCAGCATGAGTGAACCCACCATTTCTCATTTAACAATTTTTTGACCTCGAGTACTTACTGGTTTGCACAGGAGTCTGTGATGAGGAAGGTATTGCATTTTCCAGGTTTTTTTGCCCAACTGTAGTTGCAATGAAGGCCTGTCCCCCTTTGACATTGGCAGCCATCACTGTGGCTTTTTGCTCCAGCTGTTGGAGTTTGGAAGGGGTGGATTGCACAAGATGTGGGCTCCGAAGGGGAACAAGAATTTGCGGCCTGTTTTTAGTCACCTGTAAAACAGACCCTGATATTCAAAATTTCATATTGCCAGTCCTTAGGGCTGCATGTCTGTTACTCAGTAAAAAAGACATTTTTTTGCCATCACCTTAAGCATGTAGTGATATTAAAAATTAAGATAAGGTACTGAAAATCTAACTGTTTTAAAACTGTTTAAAAAAGTGTAATATAAAAAAGGCACCTTAAAACACAGTACAGATTGAATTATGGTGCAAATAAAATTTATTTAGTATCCATTAATGAATAATGCGCTCATTTTGAGGAGGTTCAGGAGATTAACGTGACAAAGGTTTTGGTTCAAGAATATGGTACACATCAACAGTACATTCCCTGATAAAAATTACTGGGAGCTATAGAACCCCACAATGTCATTTAAAACAGAATAGCCTGGAGCCTCCAGGAAACACTGGATGGAAAACCCCCTAGATGGGGATACCAATTTGTCTCTCTCTCTCTCACTCACACACACACACACACACAAAATGGGCAATTTACAGTGGCCAGTTAACCTGAAACATGTTTTTGGCTTGCGAGAGGAAACCAGAGGAAGGCCACATGGAGGAAACCCAGATACAGGGAGAACACAGATCAAGCTCGATTTCAGCTCATGCCCAACAGCCCAGGCACTGAGGAAGCAGTGCTACTCTCTTGAGCCACCATGTTGCCTTTTTCAATACTGTACTGAGTATTAGTGTGCAATAATTTTACTAGAGTATTTTCACTGAAAACTGAAATGTAAAGTCATTCCTATCAACAAACAAACTGCAATACAGACATTTTTTAAACACAAAATCAAACAGCCCAATGACACAGTATACCTCATGCTTGGATATGTGCGCGACCCTTTTCTTGGGTCCTGAAACTGGAACAGTTTTTTTCTCCGTTTCAAACTTCTCCACAGTTATAGCCTGTGTCTGAAAAAAGAAAAAATTATATTTCCAGTTTTACAGGGTCCACTGGCCCTCAAGATTCTTCTGAGTCTTACTGGTATGTCGTCATTTGGGATCGCACGTGCTGGATCAGCCTCGTTGGCCTCCATGAATATACGGTAACATTCTTCCATAGGATCACTGTCCGACATATCCATGTCTGAATAATCCTCCTCTTCAGAGCTCAAACATGTCTTAAAAGCATTGTTGTAGTTTTCAGGCATTTTCTTGGACTGTGTAGCATTCTGTTCCAAGTCACCAGAAGCTGATTGCTGAAAGCTTGTGGAAGGTCTTTGTAATGGTTGGCAAACACCTATACAAGCTGCCGGTTGGTTGTGGATGGGCTGATCACCACCATGGCAATCAGCAGAGATAAGTTTCTTAATCTGTTGGACATTAGTAGCTGCCAGCTGGCTATTCATCTGGTGATCAGCAACTCCTGCAGAATTTAGTTGTGCCACTGTTTTTGACTGCACAGGTAACCACTGGGTCTCAGTGAAAGCTCTCTGGGAGTCTTGTTGCTCTTCAGGTTTAGGTCTAAGCAATGAAGCAATTGAATAATGGTCTTCATTCAGAACCTCAGAAGTGACTGGGGTAGCCAGTGATTTTTGTTGTGAGCAGTGGTTCTTCTCAGAATAAGCTGGAATTCTACTTTGAATTACAGTTTCTGAGCTCAGTGGAATGACAGTGTTTGTCACTGCTGGTATTTTATCAGGCCAAAGCAATGAAACGCCTCCAGAACATTCTGAAGCACAGCAACCCTTGTCTGCTGGAATGAGCTCAGATTCTGGCAAGCTAGTTATTTTTTGAGTTTCCCGTCTAAGTTTTTCCAGACACTGCGTTATATCTTCAAAAATGTTGCTTTTACTACAATTTCCCTGATTAACTGCTGAATCAGCACAGTTCAACTCTCCTGATTTCATAACAGAAGTGGACACATCTGAATCATGTTGTTTCTGAGTAGTTGACAGTTCAGACACCAAGGGCACTGATGCAATAACTTCAGAACTTTCCAGTGGTATCTTTGTGGCAGATTTGAGCTTTATGGATCTAGGCCTCTTCTTGTGTTCTTCAAGGGGTGGAATATCAATGATCAGGACACCATCATCATCCGAGTCCACGTTTCGTCTTGCTCCGCCTTGGCCTTCAGAACAGTTTTCTCTTGTCCTCTTAAGATTCTGCCTTTTCTGTTCATCACAGGTTGGCCCTTGACATTCTGCTGAGCCATTAGGTTGCAAGTCTGCAGAACAGTTTGATATAGGGTTGTTTTCCAAATCTGTTTTCTATTTGGAAGTGTGTAGTGTACACTTCCTACATGCTACACAAAGTACAGCATTTCAATTAGAGGACAAGTTACTGCCATTACAATGTTTACCTTTGAGCCCATTATCCAGAATGAACACATTGCTTGAACAGGTACCAGTGCAGTCCTCCTGAAGAAGCTGGCAAGCAGACAGCAGCCTCTGTTCCTTCTCCACCTCATACTTAAAGGTTTCTATGTCTTTGTTGATTTTCTCCAATTCTAAAAAGCAGAAATCATTCTCTCTAGTTTACACAGCTGACTTCTGTGCAGTCACATGAGCTTCCCCCCCTCAAGAAAAGTTTACAGCTGATATCAATTTAAATGCACAGCATAAACAGCAGCAAACCCTCATTAAAAGTTATACTGTGGGAAAAGGAAAACAAGCTGCTTTAAACGACCAGACAAGCAAATAAAAAAACGTTTTCCTCCATTAACTTTATTACATAAATAAAACCAAGTTCTGGATTAAAATACCATTTTAAAACCACTACAAAATTTAACAAATATCTCATTAAATCAAACTAAATGAGATTCTGCAGCTACACAATTACTCAGCTTTTGTAAAAACCTCAATTAAAATTCATCTGTGTTGACAGTCATAACCACCACTAAAATCATCTACTAAAAACAAACAAATAAAAACAGATATAAGCATGCAAACTGCATGAACTGGTTATACTGACCTTCTCCTCCAACCGGCGACTGACGAGAATAAGCGAGCAGCTCCGCGCCATGTTTGTAATGGCAGAATGGTCGCTCGCAGAAACCGTGAACATGGAAGGGACAGCTAATTCTCGTGAAAAATCCTGCTGTGGGCAACATTTAGCCCTTATAGACTTTATTGGGTTTTGCAAAAAAAATATATATATATATATATATATATATATAAGGTTATAAGATTTTGAAATCCGTTTGTGCCGCCAAATTGTACGTCACGCTGACGTTGGGTTTTATAAGTTTAGCGAAGCTTAACGGAACGCCCATCCACCTGGAGAAACACCTTAACCACCCAGGCTCTCCATGGGGACCTTAAAGGTACAGCAGCTGGCACGTGTTTCACTTTTGCGGCACCAAACAGGCGGAACCACCAGCTTTTACATGCATACATACATACATATGTGTGCGCGCGCACACACACACACACACAGTACCGTACTGTGTGTGTGTATATGAACGCACTAATTTACCTATTTATTATTATTATTATTATTATTATTATTGTTGTTGTTGATGATCTATGTTGCTGCTGTTCTCAATATTGTTGGTGAATTGCTTTGGCAACACAAGTATAAATTTGTCCTGCAAATAAACCATGACTGAATTGAGAGAAATTAGGAGAAAATGGGAATTAGAGATGCTGTATGAATCTAATGTAACAGTGAAAAGACATGGCCAGGTCACAAAGTAAGAAAGACAATAGACAATCAGAATCACTAACTGATATCTGAAAAAACATCAAAAGTAGACCCTGTTGCCTCTGTCACTCTGAATAAAGGAAGACCCTCTTCCCTTTTCAAGGTTTTTGGAAGAAAATGTAGGAGGGAACAATGGCTCTGCTGCAACCTGTGGTCTTGGGGAAATCTAGACCAAAAGCTCATGTTTATAAGGAGAAGGAACGACACGGCCCCATCATCCACGAGACAATGGTGTATTTGAATAACAGAAATAAAATTGTGACCAGGACAATTAAATATATTAAAAAAATGTGGTCAATTGTGACCAGGATAAGTAGTTACGGAAAATATATAGATGGTCGGATTATGACAAATTACAGAAAGGGCAAAAGAAAAAGAGTGTTTTTGCTGTAGGAGGTACTGTTGTAATGAGAATAGTGGATTCATAGACAAATACTATAGTCTGGGTGCACATTGTATAGGAAATATAGGAATGGTCTATTCACTTTCTCTTGTAAATTACAGTTGTGTCTTTGTGACAGCCTAGGCTGTCCGAATGCTACAACACGGCAGATGCTACATCACTCCCACTTACCACAACTTTACAACATTATTTGTGGGTGCACTTGCAAACACAGTGGTAGCTCATGTTACCTCCATTTAGTCTGTGTGTATAATTTTAGTTGTTTCTGTTATAATATTTGTTTGTACTGCAGTACTCTTTTTTTCTTCCATAATTCTTCCTGTTTCAGTACTGCCAAACAGTTTGAATATTTTGAATTTTGGATTTTTTTATCCTCCAACCCCCCTTTTTGGAAGCTACCACTCATATCCGACAGCTCAGCATGCTATCTGTTTTGGTGTTAAATGAATGTTTAAATGTATTCTGTGTTTTATGATGGACCATGGCTATGGTAGTTTAATGATAATATGGTCTACAAGGGGTGGAGCTTCAGATATATAAGGAAGCTCTGAAGGAAGACAGGGAGGAGAGAGGCAAAAAGTGATGTGTGTAGCTGTATAGCTCTTGTACAGGGGTGTTTATTAGGCATGTGTTTTTTGGACATGTTAATATTTTAAATAGTTCAGCACATATCAAGTACTGACAGTAAACTTTGCACATGCACTGTATTCCTGTGTCTGCGACTTTGCTATCCGAGAAATCTGTGGGCCCAACACTTTTGGGAAACACTACACTCATTAAGGAAATCTGGTGTGAAAGTCTCCAAATCTTCTCAGTGATGTCAAGACTGTATACTGGCATGTCAGTTAATTTAATGTCTTCATAAGTTACAATTCATGCTGTTGGAGCATCAAACAAAAGTAAAAAATACTCAGTCTGACACTGCTTGGTCTACATTGGCTACATGTCATATAGATTCAACATCAAGATAATTACTGTCTTACCTCACTGATATCGCTGATTACCTGCCAAATCTCCCTTTTCCTAAGGTCCATCTCAAGATGTAGGTGGCAGAGCATTTAGCTACCAGATGCCTAAACTATTGAACACACTGCGTGTTACTGTAAAAGATGGCCCTCCATCACTGTTTTCAAATCAAGATTGAAAAGCTACTTTAGCTTTCAGGAGGTTCACCTTTACTATTGTGCTCACCAATTTTCTCCTTTCTTCTTATGTCTCCTGGGATGTCATGGTACCCTTGGAACTCTTGAACCACTTATGAAGCTCAGTGTCCCACCAGCATAACAACACCCTCTAAATAGGCTACCTGATTTCTTGGATCACAATACACAACCCAGAACAAATAGGGAGCCACTGGCACTTGGTTTACTTGTATAACTTAGCCAAAAGTTAATTGTCTCAATAACTGTCTTGTTTGTATGTTTTGTCCTGCATTCTGCATAACTCTTCTCAGAAGCAAGTGTTATAAAAATCAGCTGAATTGTAAGAATTGAACTAACCTTCTTTGTCCAGCAAAGGTACCTGTGTACAGCTCATTAAACCAATATTTAGCTGTTTTAGGCTAGCTGTATTATCTATAGTCTTCAGCTTTGGTCAGTTTATTCACTTTTCCAATCAAGTCGGCTTAATAAAGCAAGTAGCCCAAATAAAACATTTCATAACCAGTCTAAATGATTACACTTAGAATGTCATTTAAACCAATGTATGTGATATTTATACAGAATTAATAATTCACGATTAAATTTGTTTTTCCTTAGGTGAAACAAAAGCAAATTCATTAAAAATCTAGTTTTAAAAATGTTTAATAATTTCAAAAACATTGTTTTTAGATTGAGACACAAGGCTCATATCTGACACAATTCATTATCTGTCATTTGGTTATAACTAACAAAATATCAGTTATGGGCATTAGTAAATTATGATAATATCAAACAATTATGCTGAGTAAATTACATAGATTTTTTTTCAATGAAAAAATATTTGTATGCGTAATGCATAATTAGCACATCACCATTGGTTCTGTTTATAAAAAGGAAATATACTTAAAAATTCTATTTGACACTGACACAAGGGCAACACATGTTGACTATATTAAAGCCAGGCTTATCAGATATAGGTAAAATATTTCCATTAAGTTTTGGATTTGTTTATTCTGTTTCTAATCCTTTATCTTGAAGAGGCACTTCAACACCTTTTGTTTCCTGCAGTGTAGTTTTGGATCTAAGGTTGCAGATCAGGGGGGAAAAAAAAAAAAAAACACTGTAAGTGATTTATAATAGTTTTGTCTAAAAAATGTAATTCACAAATGGTTGAAAACCAATAAAACAATTTATCTGCATTACCACCAATACTTACTTCTTATTCTTCACTGCTACTACAGTTACAGCAATAATTATTATTGCTCCAATAGAGCCCAGTAAAATTCCCACAATTAAACCTGCAATTAAAATAGCAACAGTTAATCAACTTTTTTAAATACCAAAAAGGGGTATTGAACACATGGAGCATATTTTGTGCTTTTTTCAGTCTTAATTTCTCCTTTTTCTCCTGTTTTTCAAGGCATAAGTCATTTAGGAACATTATTATATAATTTATTAAAAATTATATATTATTATAAAGACACAGCAGACCCTGTGGCCCTGGAGTATAAAACATAATAATATGTTTACTATTATCTACATAATGGAAAAGATTACAGAAATAATATATCTTTTACTTTGCAGTAGAAAAATCAGGAGACATACACAATGTGCTTACCAACAGGTGTGTCGCTTTCACTGTCAGCTTCCAAAGTACCATCAGATTCATCTATGTGTAAATAAAGAAAAAACATTTTTAACTCTTGTAAAACAGCAGTACCCACGTTCGCACGGTAAAGCCGTGTCTGTTACCTTAGATGCATTGTTAAAGTCACATGCACCTGCAGACACATTCATGAAGTCAGTGATAGGTCACTAAATACAGTGTTTTGCACAATAAATTATTATATTCATGTATTATAACTTCATGCCAATAAATTACTAATATACTGTATTGTTTGGAACCTACAGTAGGTCACACCCCATCTCCCAGACTGAGGGATTTACAGGGGCAGGATCTTCAAATGTTTCTTTTTGTCAGTTTTTCTGTAGTATAAATTGTTATTTTTTCTGATATCATTACCTGTAAATTATAAAATAACATTCATAAATCCATTCATGCTACATCATAATGCAAATATAAATACATACTGTTCTTTTTCAATAGCAAATAGTGAGAATCCTCCTGAGTGAGGATATGTTAACGCATAACTCACCATAAATTCCCGAACAGGTGTTGTTACAAGTCAGCTCATCAATGAATCGGTTTCCATTGCCTCCACAGCCAGAATAACTGAAGATTTTACATAACCCACTAATGGAGTCATAGTACCACAGCATATATCTATTGAAGCAGTGGCCATAACTCTTGTGGAAATGACACACCTTCATTTCTAAACCAAAAAGCAACAATGTATAAGCATATAAAATGAGAAATAGGCACACCTGAAATGAATTAAAAAACATGAAATTGTAGTCACAATTGTCACAGTGGTTGCAAAAATGTAAAGATTTATCTTATAAACTATTGACATATTAAAGAATTAAATAACTGATACAAAAGAGCACTGATAATTATGACAAAAATAGAAACGATAACATAAAAATTCACACTCTTTAGTGTGAATCCTCTCTGAGAAGAGAACTTCGGAGTAAAATAATTGTAGTATTTTCTATTATTTTTTTTTGGAAGAATACTCTTGACAACAAAATTGAATAGGCTGATATTTCAGTAATGCAGAAAGACAATATTATGTCCTTGTTTCAAATGTCTCTGCTTTTAGTCTAAAATGTTGTGGTTATACAAAGATTAGGTTGTTTTTAATATGACACCATAAATCAGATTACTGCATTATGCTATAAATATGATTGGGGTAGAGGGGTTAAATTCTTAACCAGTGCACAAGGTTAATAAGAACTTTGGCTCTAGGATGAAAAGTGAGAACTTGAAGAAAATTCTCACAAATATAGTGAGAACGTATAAACACCACACAAAAACAGGTTTCAAATCAGATTCAAAGCCATTACACACCCATAAGACAATCTCAGTATTTTCATTTACCAAGCACAAAAAAGGAATATTACAAACCCCATTTCTGGAAAAGTTGGGACATTTTGTAAAACGCAATAAAAACAAGAATGTGTGATTTGTTAATTCTCCTGAACATTTATTTAATTGACAAAAGTACAAAGAAATGACTTTTAATGTTTTGGCTGACCACCTTCATTGGATTTTGTACATATAAACAAATGTAGAATTTGATGCCTGCAACACACTCAATAAAAGTTGGGATGGGGCAAAATAAGAGTGAAAAGTTCATAGAATATTCAAGTTACACCGTTTTGAAACATTCCACAATAAGCAGGTGAATTGGTAATAGGTGAGGGTACTATGATTGGGTATAAAAGGAGAAGCCACCAAAGGCTCAATCTTTGCAAGCAAAAATGGATCGTGGCTCATCACTTTGTGCCAAACTTCGTGGGAGAATTGTCAAACAGTTTAAAAAGAACATTTCTCAATGCAAGATTGCACAGAAATTAGGCCTTTCACCATCTACTGTACATAATATTGTGAAAAGATTCAGGGAATCCGGAGAAACCTCAGTATGTGTAGGGCAAGGCCATAAACCACTGTTGAATGTGCATAACCTTCGAGCCCTCAGATGGCATTGCATGAGAAACGGTCATGCTACTTTGATAAATATAGCCACATGGGCTCGGGAGTACTTGGGAAAACCACTGTCACTTAACATAGTACGCCGCTGCATCAATAAATGCAACCTGAAACTCTATGACGCCAGGAGAAAGCCATACATCAATTCTATGCAGAAACTCCGCCGGGCTCTCCGGGCCAAAGCTCATCTCAGATGGTCTGAAAGACACTGAAAACGTGTCTTGTGGTCAGATGAGTCCATGTTTCAGCTTGTTTTTGGGAAAAACAGACCTCAAGTTCTCTGTGCTAAAGACAAAAGGAACCATCCAGACTTATCAGCAAAAGGTGTAAAAACCAACATCTGTCATGGTATGGGGGTGCATCAGTGCCCACGGCATGGGTGACTTGCATGTGTGTGCAGGTACCATTGACACGGAGGAGTATATTGGGATTTTAGAGAGACATATGCTGCAATCAAGGTGACATCTTTTCCTGGGAAGTCCGTGGTTATTTCAGCAAGACAATGCCAGGCCTCATTCTGCACGTGCTACAACAGCATGGCTTTGTAGACACGTAGAGTGCATGTGCTTGACTGGCCTGCCTGCAGTCCAAATCTGTCTCCTATTGAAAATGTATGGCACATCATGAAGAGAATCAGACAATGGAAACCATGGACAGTTGAGCAGCTGAAGTCTTGTATCAAGCAAGAATGGGCAAAAATTCCACTTGCAAAACTGAAACAATTAGTATCCTCAGTTCCCGAACAATTAAAAAGTGTAATTAAAAGGAAAGGTGATGTAAGTGGTAAACATGCCTCTGTCCCAACTTTTTTTTGAGTGTGTTGCAGGCACCAAATTCTACATTTGTTTTTTTTATTTACAAAATACAATTAAGTTGGTCAGTGAAAACACTGGAAATCTTTGTACTTTGGTCAGTTAAATAAAGGTTCAAGAAAGTTAACAGATCACAGATTCTTGTTTTTATTAAATTTTACAAAATGTCCCAACTTTTCTGGAAATGGGTTTTGTTCATTTTGGGCATTTAAATTTCTGTTAACATCATTATTCTAGGTTCATGTAACTCATGTACACCTCATGGGGAACAGGAAGGTCTGGACGTACCTTCTCCACCTGCTCCCAAAAGAACCTCACTGCAACAAGCAAGACAGGAAAACTGAACTGAAATTAACTAAGCATTGTAGCAGTTTGATTTAAAAATCAAATATTCAAATTACTGTGAAAGAACTAACTGTGAGAGAGACACCTGTTCCAGTAATGTGTCACTGGCCTCCCAGCATAAAGCTCATTCCCTCATCAAAGTCAATTTCACTTTGATGCAGACGTTTACAAAAACACAGAAATTTTCAGCACTGGGCAAGTAAAACAATGAAGAGACATTGGTTTCATCTTAGCTCACTAAAGACTTCCCCTGCCTCAGGGTGATGACTCATTCCTGAAAAATCTGTCTTAGATTTTTGTGAATTGAAAATTAGTTACCATTAATTTCATTGGAATACTTTTAATACATTCCTGGAAGTAGAGATGGTAATGCAGGATGAGCTGAACTAACCCTTAAGAGTACATCATAGGTCTGGTCTTATGCCACTCACCTTTCGGGAGGTGGACTAAATCCAAGCTCACTTCTCATAAAGGCTAAAATGCCCCCAAAACAGATTTAGCAATATTTAATGAAACTCTTGATAAAGTAATCATTGTAACCCAAATGGGTGTAACTCATGGTAGAACTGTATTTATGAATGTTTACTTGGTGATATCTACACCACCATAAAATCCTGTCACTTTAGTCAACAAAAGTATCCAATGTTATCTTTGTTAATTTGAAGGTAATTGACCAAAACACAAGTGCTTGTATTTTAAACTGACAATTTTAGTTCAGGAATTATTTAAATTGATGCTATGGCTTCTGGACCCTTTTTTGTGAACCCAGCCATTTCCTGGCTGGTTAAGAGCTATAAACTCTCCAATGTGTCCTGAGTCTTCTATTGAGTCTTCTTTCATTGTGATTTGCCTGTTATAACTCCCATGGGAATCAGCCAGGAGTGATCCTTAAAACACACCCTTATTTGGCAACTCTACTCTGAGGCTCTCAAAGATCGCCCAACCTCTCGCCTTGTCATGGACAGTGAATCCCATGTTGAAACCTCATCATGACTACTTGTAGCCATGATCTCATTCTTTCAATCATTAGCTAAAGCTCATGGCCACAGGTGGGAATGGAGATGTAGACTGAGTGCTGAACCAAAACTTCCATCTAAAAACGTAGCTCCCAATTCAACACCACAGATCAGTACAGTGCTTGCAGGACTGCTCAAGCTCCACCAATCTACCTTTCAATCCCCTGCATCCTCTTCTACTCTTGAACAAGACATTTGAACTTCTGCAATAGAGGCAGTCGTTACCCTTTACCTACATAAAACAACCCACCCATTTCTAGGAAAGGAGCATGACTTCAAACTGATCTTCACATTAGCTGCTTCACACTTGGTAGAGAACCATCTGAGTACACATTAACATACCAAAGGACAATATCATCTGCAAAAAGCAAAGATGCCACCCTCAGTCCCTTCAACTGGACACCCCCAGGCCTTGCCTGCACCCTGATATCCTGTCCATGAAAATCAGGAGCGATGGGAGTGGTGGGAAGACATAAGAAGAGTGATGGGAAGACATAACCTTGGCAGAGTCCATCACTCACATTGAACAGATTGACCTTAACACCCAAAAAAAAAAAAAAAAAAAAAAAAAANAAAAAAAAAAAAAAAAAAAAAAAAAAAAAAAAAAAAAAAAATCACACAGCTTATACAGGGGTTAGACAGCATGCATTAATGGCCCCAGTACCCCATATTCCTACAATGCACATGCTGAGGGACATGGTCCATGTTTTTTCCAAGTCTACAAAACACATGTAGACTAGACCAGCATCCACCCATGACCCCTCAAAGAGTTAGTCCACAACCTGGATGAAGTCACATTGTTCCTCCTGAATCAAAGGCCTCAGTATAAGACCCTGGCATAGACTTTACCAAAGAGGGTGAGGAGTGCAATCCCTCTGTATCTGGAGCACACCCTCTTAACTCCTTTCTTAAATATAGGGGCACCACCCCGGTTTGTCAATTCAGAGGTATCTTCCCAGCTTTCCATGGTATACCAAAGAGCTTGAGCCATGGTACCCCCCACCATATCCAGTTCTTTTAAAATCTCTAGCTGAAGTTCATCTGCCCCTGCAGTTCTACCACCATGGGAGAACCACACCATCACAGTGACTTCAGAGTATCATGGAAGTGTGAGGCCTGATCAGAGTTACTGGTATTCACCCCTGGCACAAGGCCCGAGGGTGGTGTTTTTCAGATAACACCTGGTGGGCATTTCACATAACCTGGTTGGGCTCAGCCAAAAATGGCAATGTGGAGCCATTTTGTAGGGTTACCACCTGCAAAGGTGAAAGGTGGGGGGTGGGTGTAATGCCAGCTATGCAGCAGGCATCAGTGGCATGGACCTAGACTGTATGTGCCCTGGAAATAGAGTAGTGAATGAATCTTACAATTACATAAATTGTTTCAGTTTACAATCTTTTCTCACCATTGTTAGGATAGATTTCCTCAGCTGTAGCAGAACAGTTTTTCATGCACATCCTATCAGTCAGGAAACGATTTTCATTGCCACCTTCTCCTTTATATTGGAATGGTAAACACTTGTCTTGTACCTTGTCATAATAAAGACGGATGGAATGCTTAGAGCCAGTTCCTGGATCCATTGGCAAATCACAAAATGCTGCAATAATAATGATAAATAAGTTAGCATAAATGTCCTTTTTATATAATGGTAACACTTTTGTTCATTGGTACACAATGAATTCTGCTTTATGGTATAGAAGACACATCTATATGTGACTTTTTCTAATTCTGCCTTACATTTGATAAGGAAAACAGATGGAGTACCATTATTTTAAGTGGTTTTAAGGGGTACCTATTATAATGAAAAATTACTTTAAGATGCGATGCTTAATATAATATTAATTTTACATGCAACAGACAAAGAAAATATATAACATGTTTTTATAAAGTAAACAGGAAGCAGAAATGCTTAATTAGTTTCATCTTATTTGTGTAGAAAAGGCTCAGCCTTGGTTTTTATAAGTGGTACATTTTCTCCTCTAGTAATCAGTAATGAGTGAGGGAGGTTATAGAAGATATTTATGACCAAATTTAAATACAGAATTTAAATACAACACAAACAGAAGAATGCAATATTGTATTGAAACATTGGTTTTTACACAGATATTACTATCATTTTATCAAACTACAGTGCACAATTTATTATTTGCTAAATTCACATTATTAAGCAAATCAGACCAAAAGTTCAGCTTTTCTGTAAGACAAAATTTATGTTGCACAGATGATGAAAAGTTGTGAATAAAATTAAGTTCTGCTTAAACATAAAATAGAGTGGCACCAGTGGCTCGGCAGTAAAGTGCCTGGGCTAGTAGGGTGTGAGTTTGAAAATTGCTCAGTCTCTGTGTAGGTTGCATGTTCTTCCAGTATCTGTGCGGGTTCCCTCTCAAAGACATGCATTTTGGGATAATTGGTCACTCTTTATTGCCAATTGTACCTGCCTGTGCGTGGCCACCTTGTGATGGGCTGGCATCCCATCTAAAGGGTATTTTCGTAACCTTAGCACCAGTGATTCCCAGATAATCTTGAGCAGGGTTCCAGCCTAAGTGGTTATCCCTAATGGATAAGATGTATTAAACACAAAACATATTCATTTGGTTCTTCATTTTCAATGCTTTATATTTTTATGAGAAGCTTATAGAGTGCTTTTCAGACAGCCTGAGAGGTGCCTGGCCATTGCAGGGATTTCACCAGAATTTTTTAGGACTGTGCGTATTGAAAATAGGTCTCTAACCACTTTTACTATTGCACTTTACATAAACACAAGATACTTGAGGGCTGCAAGTATATAACTTTCTATTTGACATAGTGACAAGCCACAATAAACAGAGCTTTCAGTGATTGGAATATTGACGCAGTTTTAGAATCAGGCACTTATGACTCCAAAAGTGCTCCCTTGGCATGTAGCTGGTCCAGCCCAGCCTCATATTCACACACTGGTTCTTGTTATTACACAGGGCATAAAATTAAAATGTTTTGTATGGTTATCATTTGATCAAATCACCATCTCATTACTTTGAATTTTTGCCTGTCCCCTACCAATAGCTCTTGCAGTAAAGTCACTAAGCCTTGCTACCTCCTGTAAATATAATGGTACCACCACAGCCCAGGTTACTGATGCTTGTCTACTTCATTTTGTTGCTGCTGACAAATTTAATAGCAAATAGTGTTAAGAGTACTTTTTACAAAAGTTCTTTCAAACAAGAGTAAGTGGAGGCCTACAGAAATTACCCATATTTCTGCATGCGTGGACCAACAATGTGATTGTGTAAAAAAATAGATGCTTCAGCTAAAATTTTAGTTGAAATAATAAGAATGGTAAAAACACAGAGGCATTAGCTCCCAAGTTATGAGTTTGGACGTGTGTATATGAGATTTTCCTTTGATGGACTTTCATCCTGTCTTGGGTGTTCCCTGCCTTGTGTCCTATGTTTTCAGCACAGGGTCATCGATACTCTGCATTAAACAAGTTAGTGATAATTTTGCACCTGCTCTTTAGTGATGTACCATTACCCAACCCATCTTATCTTTACAGGAATATATAAAGATGAACGGTTAGTGCCCTTTGCCCTGAGTGAGCTCAATAAATGCAAGTGTGTTAAAAGTTCTGGGCGCAGCACCCAGTTTTTATACTCATCCTGTGTGAACGAGGATCTCTACAAAAGAGGTTGCCAGCAGCAGGCTTTTTGGGCTACAGTCCAATATATTTTAAAGAATGCATTTTTATTAGCCACTGCTTTATTCAAATGATTATTTCAATAAAACCTTTGAAATATTATGAAGTTATTTCTGAAGTAAATGCTTCCTAAACTGCACCTTTCAAGACTAGGGCAGCCATAAAGTGTACCATGTTTAGTTTTAACATTTCATCTCAAAATATAGCTTATGGAGGTTATAGATTTCTGCTTGAAAGGTGTTTTTAAATATAGAAGTACTGATCTCATGCAGTGGATTTCTGTTATTAGTAAGAAAACCTACTTGTAATAGGAAGAGTGTGTTGACTGTGGGAGATACAGAGGAAAGCAGAAAATTAAAGTACCATTATTTTATGGTCTCAAAAATCTGAATATAACTACATCACTGAATCCACAAGTGTGGATTCCAGCAACATATAAAGATTACATCTTCACTAGGTGACTTTCACTAATGTCCTAATTCAGTGGTGAAAGCATTAGTATTAATTTATAACATTTGACACATAATACAGACTGCCTTCCTCTGCATATTAGCAAAGCTTTTTATTGTAGCCGTTATGTTTAGATATTATAGAATCATGATAACCTCTCATAACTATTCTATGTATCTACATTCTTGGACACAGATTATTTCATCAACCCTTAGAAGTTTATATCAACTCACCATACTTAACTAAATTCCAAACCTTCTGTTGCAAAAGGAGCTTTTCTATATCTGTTTTTTTTTTGGTCATAAAACATCGCAGTACAATATATAATGGATATCATTTCACATTAAACAGTATCAAAATTAAGTGGTAGTATAGTGGCAACTGAATATATTCGAGGGCCTGGGAATAAACTAGAATGCATTTTCTCAAACTTATTTCAAAAGTTTGAATGATGCACTTCTAAACACCAACTAATATAATTGTAGCATAACTGCCACTACTGCCAGGTTTTCAGGAGACTTTATTTTTAAAATTCAGCAAAGTATCTGGATATATCTTACACAGCAAGATAAATAAATATACTATAGAAACAGTTCATCTTTTATATTTTAAAGCTGTTTTACTAGCATTAGCTCAATCCAGTACTGCAATCGCTTAAAACAGAATTTTTGAAAAAAAAAACATCAGTACACAAGCTTATAAATAATAAAGGACACCAAAAACTTACCCTGCTGTTGAGTCAATGCACTGTAAAATGTGGTGGAAAGTACCACAAAAATAAAGAGTACATCCATTTTGCTGCTCTCACAAGCAAATTTCCTTGAATGAATGTACAGTTGTAAAGATGAGTGGATTGGATAATATGATGTCACCAACCTTTGTACTTCCCTTTGATAAGAATACGCAGCATAGAATGCCTTCTGTCTTACAGTTATTATTTGGAACCGCAATATAAAAATTTATAGCATCTGTTACGCCCCCACTACTGGCTCCTGTCTAGGGTGGTGGAGTGGGAGCATAAACAACAAGCAGCCCACACAAAATAGTGAAATGGGTTGTTTATAATTTGTTCAGTGTTTGATACAAGACACACGTGATACAATATACAAGTATATACAAACAAAGGTGCTAACCTGGATAGAGAACTTGGACGGTGCCTAAGCAAAGAAAGAAACAAAAAGTTTCCACTAACCTGATCTGTATTTTCAGTGTCTTACCTATTCCTAACGTAGTGAACAAAAAATAAATATCTACCTAACTACGCTAGTCTAAACTAACACAGAAAATACAGGGGTTGGCACCCGTCCACTTACCTAGTGTGTATAACAGTACGTGCAACCCTACGTGAAGTTCAATGTAGGTGCGCGCACATACTACCCTGTTCTCAATCCAAGCCAACAACCCAGTGAACAACGTGACATCGAGTGCGTGACTATTTACACCGTTGACTAAACCAAAATCCACTATCCAAAACCAGAATCCTTAAGCCAAAACAAAGTCAAACCAGAAGTCACACGTAACAATATAACAAAGTCAAATACACGTAGCAAACAGCAATCGAACGAGTGAGCCAAAAAGCTAGCTTTGGGGGNATTGACGGATGGAGCAAACCACCTGTGACACAGAACAGAAGAGACAGGGGAAAAACAGAAAAACAACCGCCAAAGAACAGGAGCATCACAGACACGTAACAGCATCAAAAAGGAATACTTGGCCTCTTTCTATTTAACAGTTACATGAGTTAAATAGCTTGCAATACAAATATACTGAAAACATATATAAAGGCATCAGCTACTTAACCATTAGTAAGGTATTTAGACCAACATGTCTGTGGCAGGTAGCAGCTGGAGCCTCACACAGACTGACATCTACATCTTGTGAAATCTGATACAGAATAAATAAGCATGAGGACCAACCAGTTATCCCCTTCTGTTACTACAGAAAGCAGCTGCTTTTGTTTTTTCTGAACATTTGAATTCCATTTTGAGTGATGTTTTTTTCCACTTTAGGCAACAACTGAGTTTTTTCCTTTTTGATTTCAGTAGTTTACAAAAGTAAATTTTTTTCCTCTTGGATAGCTCTTTGCTGGTGGTTTTTTGTTATTTTTTTTATTAATTAATCCCATGTAATAGAAACCTTATCTATAACGGGACAATAGGTAGCTGGGGGGGGGGGTACACTGAGGCCGAACTATTCTCTGGGGTGCCAGAGTACAGAAAATGACCAAAACAGACAATACAATACAGTCTGTGTCTGGCAGCTAGAGAACTTGTGAGTACCTACACACACAGTCCAGTGGAGCTATGAGTAACTTTGAGTGGGCCATACATGAAATGACATGAAATTATTCCAGAATGTCCCTGAACACAGAAAAACACTTGGTCATAGCAACATTGAAACAGATGCATTACACCAAAAAATTGCAAATACATACACATGATGATTATGTATAACTATCCTATGTTCCAAAACAGTGTCAGACATTTCAAACCAAACAGTAGCTATGAGGCAGCAGAACTAGCTGGTGCACCACTGCACTGCATAAAGAATCACTATCACCGTTTAATGAAATACTGTGTGTGATGGTAATAGAGGCCAGTTTTATAACAACTCCATATGGTTTTAAACAATGTAATAGTACACTATATTCAACGGTACATCTGTAAACCCACTGAAATTTATCCATCCATCCATTATACTCAACCGCTTCTCCTGATCAGGGTCATGGCTGTCCAGAGCCTATTCCAGAATCACCAGGCGCAAGGCAAGGACAGGGATAGGAAAAGTCAGTTGGCTGAAATAATATCCTAATTAAAGGTAAAGATATGAGAAAACACAAATTAAACATTCCTTATTTTATACTGCATGTTAACATTACAGTTAACTGCCTTGTTGTGTCTTTTAGAAGGAAAACAATTGTTGGTGAAGCTATTCTTATCTATGGGCTGTTAAGCGGCACTTAGAGGGTTAGTGCAGCCAGGCTGAAACGAGATTTGACAGCAGATTTAGCTACATATCAACTAATGTCAGTTTAAGGAAGAAAGATAAGAGAATTGTGGGCCTTAAACCTTTTCTCTGCTAGAGATGTTATTTCAAAATTAGTCATATTTAATTATGCAAGAGCTCCCTCCCCCTTCTGCTGCATGTTTTCACCATCAAAAGCACCTCTTTTAAACACTAAACGAAAATGTATTCCACCCCTGATTTAGAGCAGTTTGTTTATGGAATGCAGCTTTAAAAGCTGGAAACAGAAAATTGAAGTAAACCTCTGCTTAAACCACAAAAGTTCTGTTTCTTGTTTGACAATATTTAAAATGTTATAAAAAACAATATCTAGTATAAGCACAATAAAGATGTACAGATTATTGCAGTATGCAATTTATTAGATGCTTTAAATTTAGTTTTTTTACTCTCACAAGTTTGATTTTCAGTTGTTCACTGTTCCTGCTGCTGGGTCCCTTGTTTTGTTCACTGTTGAAAAGCAGCTACTTTTTTCTTTAAATTAGACTGCTTAAGATCTGTCACACAACACCATTACATGCAGTGTCACTAGAAATCACAATCATAGCCTGTTCTAAAATTTGAAAGAGTAACATGCTCTCATACATTCTTTATTACACTGCTTCGTGCTTCATACCAAACTCTGCAGTTCAGATGTTTATTAATACATTCTCAAGGTATAAAATTAATATCTTACGTGTGGTTTAACTAAAATGTGATTTCTTATTTTAGATCTGGTTAAGTAAAACATTAGATTGACTGCACAAATAATATTTTTATAAAACTGGGGACACCAACTTATAGTATTATGTTGTATGATGGCAACGTATTAAAAATATATATTTTTTGTGCTTGGCAGTAAACAAACTTCACTAAAATAAAGAAAAACGTGAAAATTGCTTCTAAGTTTGGGGAAAGGCAAATGTTTGTTGTAGGATTCTCAGCAGCATTCCACTAAAATTTTCAGGACTTGTGAACATGTGCTTTTTCACTTGAGATCTTCTGGACAGTTAGTCTCAAACATTTAGCACACACATTGACAGGCTCCTTCTGCAGGGCAGCTGGCAAGTTGGAGGGACAAGAATGGCTCGCACATCCATGTTTTACTTAGTGGCAGACAGTTGTTCTCCAAGAATAGCCATCATTTCCTAACCTTATATGTCCAAGGCATTCCTTATATGTACAAGTGCCTGCGTAGTACTCCTACAGTTGTCCCACTGCTCCACATTGCTGTTTAACCTCTCCTCAGACCATCTCCCCAACTGGCAAAACACTGAACATTTCAGCATGCACATCCTACAACTCAATCGTGAATGTCTGCTTCACCTGTTCTCTTTCTTGGACAAGGACAGTCGTTGGAACCTGTCTCTCACCTGCCACCACCTCAGAGAAGTGTTCTATGAGCCAACCTTGTGGTGCCTGCTAAACTTTCACTCCCCAGGTGAGCTGAAGAAGGACAACTTTGTGCTGGGCCCCTCACTACGCTACTTGTCTATAAGCTGGCACTCCAGTAGGGTTAAGGTATGCAACATTGAGGACTGGATGAAGACTAGTTTTCAAAGGGACATTTGCAGCAACCATGAGAAACTGGTCAGCACATTTCTGGACCATGTCTGTAACAAGTAAGTGTTTAAATCTTTCTTATTTTGTCTTTATCATTTAAATTTGTAGCTTGAACATGTGTGCATATAGCAGTTGGATGCTACACTGTGCTAAAGCTACATTAAATACTGAATGGAGGGAATATAAAATTTCAGAACTTTTAAAAAACCAAAGAAGGTTGATAAAGTATGGGAAAACAGCTATAGCTAAACCTCCAAAATCCATTTTGTAATATGCTATAAACATGAAAATGTGTCTAATGCACAAAATTTACAGCATAGTAATATTTAGGATATTTCTGTACATTCCATTTTTGTAGCAGTTGACCAACTAAAAATGTGGGTAATATGTGTAAAGTAAATATACTTGGTGAATTAGTAAAATTAGGAGTGTTCATAAGTACTATTTATGTGAATATATATATAAATTTACCACAGGCTCCTATGTAAACCTTACAGTGGCTGCTAAGGAACCTCTATTTGCAAATATTATAATTATCATGCTAGTGGACCATAATGAAATTGCATATTCTCTAACCAAATAGGACCCTTAGATAAAATGTTTACAGAAAAGTGTCCTTGTGACAATACAATTAATGTAAATTTTATTTGAAATCAATAAAGACTATGTCAATAAATTACAAAAAACAGAAAAAAAGAAAGTTATATATTAAGATAGTAAAAGGTTAGTTAATGTTACTAAATGTCAAACAAAGCAAATGTCAAACCTGAAGATGAAATGGGTGTAGATGTTGGGTGAATATCATGCAAACAGCTAGAAAGAACTATACAGCTTAACAGTTTTAAGGCCTTTACAGATACTGGATGGTACTGATGTACTGCTTGATGTCATTTTGAAATTCAGTAAAGAGAAGCTTCCTGTTGTTAAATTACCTCTTTTGAGTATAAAGCTTTGTTCCTAAAAGATTAAGTAGTATTTATGTTCCCACCCCTTATTGATGTTATAGAACCCAAGCAGTGCATTTTTAAACTATAAAGAGAAATGAATGCACAAAAATACTCAAATATACAAGGGTCTTTCCAGTGTATGTAAATAATTCCAAAGAACCCAAACAGATTCAAGGCAATTTTGGACCAGCTATCACAAATCAGGAATTTGTCTCAATGTTTATTTTAATTTTCTTAAGATTGCTTTTAGCTGGAGAAAATCTGCTCATGAGTTTGTGATTATATTTTAAATCAAAGAGAGAGAGAGTTTTCGATATAACTTCATTTATACAAGTTATTAGAGAAATTAGTACAAAGAGAAGATATCTTATTGGGATCAATTTCAATTCCCCAGTTAATATTTAAAAAGAGACATATAATCAATATAAGGTAAATATGTTTAACTTAAATAACCCATTCAATATTTAAAGTAAGATTTTAACTTTTGTCCAAGTAAAAGAAATTTGCAAAGTTTTGCTCATCCTGCTTTACCAATTTTTTAATAGATATGATAAAGATGCCCTGTGCTCTAATCTTGTACAGCTGTGTAACTCAATTATATTTTCATTTTTATTCTTCAGAAGGGTGTTCACTGCCTGATTGTAAACAGTTTTGCACTTTTGATCCTTCTTTTCAAGCCTTTGCTCTTTATTGATAAAATCAGCAAACTTGCCTTTGCCCCCACGATACATTTCCTCACATATACAGATGACTTTGGAACCAACATTCTCTATATCTTTTTTGGGAATACCTAACAGCTTCAAAATAGAGCTTTGCATGGCATTCGTTCTTCTACCTTCTGTATCTTGGAATCAAGAAGATCGACACTGTCTTTTCAATACTGAGTTAGGAGCACATTTGGTTATAATTTCAAACTGTTTTTCTGTGATACTCGAGCCAAAATGAAACCCACACATTTGAAATAAATGTTCTATTTGCATTGGAGCTATTACTATACTGTATACAATTTACTAATTATCAGTAACTGTTTAACCAGGGCTGGGATAGAAGTGTTACATTATGGCATCAAGTTTCCTTTGTTTAGGTTACAGTGCTGACACTTTGTGTCACATAAAGGCCTCAGTTTTGTTAGTTTAGCATTGAAAAATTAGATAACATTAAAGATGTCAAAATAATAACAACAGATGATACTAGTTTATTAGTGAAGGATACATAACTGGTTCATTTGCCCGTTTCTGGTATAACTGTGAATTGATGTTTACATGTTTACCCAATGATGCCACTTTTTTACATACTTTATACTTTCTGTTTAGAATGGAGATTTTTTTTGGCTCAGCATTTGATTTTTTGGGGAGAGTTATGTTGTCATGTGTCTGATAGGTACTCCTTCCTTTTGTGTGTTTATTTTGTAGTGTCATCTTTGTTGTATTCCTTCCAGAAAACACTTCATAAAATACTGTAAAGAATTCATTACTCATTTCAGCACTTGTGGTGGTAACTAAAGGACTGTCCCTAGTGCAGTTTGCTTTAACTTAGATTTGTAACTAAAGTTAATAAACATCTGTTCTACTTTTTATCTGACATTTTCTATGAAAACAACTCTTAGCTCAAGTCCCTCTGGTTAAAATTTCTATTATGTGCTTATGTAAAGATTTCCATATAGATTGCCATATAACACCCTCAGTTGGAAGTACTTCTACTGAAATATGGTGAAATACAACTGTCATGGCATTTGTGCTGAAATGCCTCAGTGGAACATTCAGGTAGCATTTTAAAACGTTTTGCCAAAGATTTTTTTATTCTAAATATTCATCTCACTTTTGCAGTCTGACTGTACATAGGAAATTCTTTGAATGTTACATAATTCTCACATCTTGCATCCTACATATCAGTTATATTCAGTACTGATTGTATTTTGTTGCCAGGTGCCCAAAGCTGATCTCTCTGACACTATCAGGCTGTGGTCACATCACAGACAATGATGTAGTTCACATCCTACAGAGCTGTACAGCCCTGCGCAGTCTGCAGCTGGAGAACTGTGTCCGCATCACCAATGCTGTCTTGCATGCCATTGTTTCTTACGGCCAAAGCCTAAGGAAAGTGCAGTTAGACTTCTGTCGCAATGTGACTTTGGAAGGATTGCAAATGGTGGCACTTCAGCGGCCCTTGGTCCAACTCACGGCTGAAAGGAGTGCAGGCATGATCCCCGATTGTCCACCACCATGCAAGCATCCACTGCAGAGACAGTCACTCAGAGGCACTTGGCCGAAGACCCTTTCATTCTCCTGACACTGTCACCAAGAATATGCTTCACCATCAGGCTCAGAAGCAACTACTCTTTTGTGAACTGATCTGCTAGCCATACTTTGTATAGAACTACTAAAGTCACAAGAACATCAGCTCTTACCATGCTTGTGCTCATGTTCATGTGAGATATTGTATTTTATATTATTTTGTATAAAAAGACAAACTGGGTAAACCTTGGAATGGATCATTTTCATGAAATGTACCAGCTTTACAGTTCAGTGTACAGCTTAAAACATTTGGATGCATACATAAAAAACAAAGACAGCATTTTATTGTTTTCTTTGGTTGTGTCACATCTTGTTCATGTATTGTATTTATACTGAATGTCTATCTGTTGGTTGATTTACCTATACAGAGTTTAAGGGCAGCTTTTTTATTTACTGTCACTGTTGTTGTTCCATTGCCCACTACCAGTGATATAGGAAACAGTCACTGTAGGAAACCTACTGAACTGCTGTGCTACCCAGTCATAACTAGTGTTTCTAGGAAAAGGTTATTTGGAATAGTAGCAATCCATTGTCAGATCTCAGAAAAACGAGGGTTTTCAGCATCACCTGTCAGGTCCAGTTGTGAGCAGTTGGTCTTTCTCTGGTGGATCTGGCCTGTTTGTCCCCTCTCCAAGACAAGGGCCTTAATGGTCTTGTCGAAGGCCTTCAAGATGAGTCACACATTATGGATGGTGGAAAAGAAACTCACGACTACTCAGGTTCAGTATATGCACAAATATGTGCAAACAACTTATTTTGGCTAACAATTTAGTGTTAGAGCTTATGAATTCACAATAAAAACACTTATTTGAAAAATATGTGTAAGTATAATTTGTAACTGGGAGTCGTTGATAACTTTCAAGGGGTTTGAATACTTTTACAAGGAGCTACTCATGAATAAATGCACATTTAATGCATCCTCTTTTAAAAGGTATCAATGTTGAGGAACTACATAATTATTTCTTAAATAACTATTAAAGTACAGATTATTAAAAATCGGTTCCAATTTATCTGAATACTCAATTGCAGTGGTTGACGAGAACTTCAGTGATAAATTAGATGGAAAAAAGCTGAGTTTTATTGAATAAAAGCTCCAAACGGAAGCTGACAATAAAGTCTCATCCATTTAACACCGGAGTACGTTTTGAAACTGAACAATAGCTAAAGAGAGCAATAAAAATCAGCTTTAGGAGAAACTTCCGTACATTGGGACATCTCACTGCACCAGTTTTACTTCACATTTAACCAGTTTATGACGCTTGTTGATAGTTTCAAATGACACAGCCATTGTCGCACCAGTTTATTTGTATAATCTCATTTTCCACCTTTATACACGTATTTTCCCAGGTTTGTGTTTGCTGCAGAACGAATGTAACTGGTATTTGAAAGGAACTGAATCGGCCCGAGCTTAGAAACTCCGAGTTCGGTATTTGTTGTCCTTCCACAGAGGGAACGAATCAGCTGACTTGGTTTCGTTTAGAAAGAAGTCTTCTAATACAGTGGACTAAAAGTACACAAAATGGTACGTTTTATTGCTCTTGCATTTCAGTTGTTATAGTGTTGGACGGATTTTTTACAATATGTGTGATGCGTAGCTTCTGTTGGATCATATTATCCACCACAGACTGTATTCAGAACGTGTACAATAAAGGTTGTTGCTCAATTTGAGATGCTAGCTGCTTTTGTTCACAATGTACTGTTTAAGTGTATTTGGCATTAATGACTGTAACGTGTTTTATTCTTTAGCGGTTCCGGTTCTGTGGAGACCTGGATTGCCCAGACTGGGTCCTGGCCGAGATCAGCACATTAGCGCGAATAGTTGAGTGCAGACGTATTGGAGCTCCACTTCACCCGCCTTATGGCGGCCACTGAACATATGTTGTCTAGTACTGCGCCACACTGCAGATGTTCTCATCGGAAACATTACATGTCTTACAGTCAAGTGTAAAGATGAAATTGCTCTGCGTTCAAGTGATGAAAGATCTTCTTGGGGAAGGACTTGACGTAAGTAGTCTTAATTTCGTTGCCAAAAATATTGTTTTTTTAACGGTTGGTAATGTGGCAAACGAATTACCGGTGTCCGACCACTAAAGATTTATGGAGAATTAACCGTGTATGTGTTATTGTGTGTTTTCAGTACGACAAGGTGGCAAAGCTTACTACAGATGCAAAGTTTGGTACGTTACTCCACGTCTGTTCCGTTTCAGCGGTGAATACTGGTCAGCAGTATAGCAGCGCGCGTGAGTTTTTGATGTTTGTGAGTTAGCGCGGTGTAATTGCGCTGTGCTTATCCCAGAGAGCAGTGACATTAAAGCCTGTGTAGCTGTGCTCACCTTCATCCTGCTCAGCGCCACCAAGCACGACGTGGACAGCGAGTCGCTCTCCAGTGAGCTGCAGCAGCTGGGTCTTCCCAAAGGTGCGTCAGACACATTCAGTTTGGCATGATTTTAAAATAAAATTAAAATGTATTATTATTGCGTGATATTGCACACTTCTGAGTGATGAAATCTTTGTCCATCGTCTAGTATCTTCTGATTTTAGCTGTTTATCTTTTTGTCCCTAAAAAAACCCACTACTTTCAAGACATTCTGACAGTTCACTACCTGGGCTGTCAGACTTCATACACATCTACAGCAACCTCTTTGTAATATGTTCTTTTGAATCTATGTTCCCAGGCTTAACTGAATTAATACCTTTTTTTTTCTCCAGAACACACCACAGGTCTGTGTAAATCATATGAAGATAAACATGCTGCCTTGCAGGAGAAGCTTAGAGAGACCAGTCTACGCTGTGAGTCATTGTATCACTCTGTACATACCAGATCCACCCATTTCCTCTCACTGTCTAAACACTTGTGTTTGGTCACTATAAAACGATCTTAGGGTGATGGACTATGTGTGGTTTTCCTGCAACGGACTGGCATCTCATCCAGAGCCTACCCCTTGTTGCCTGGAGATTCTAGGATAGACCCTGGACTACTGCAGCATCTTGTCCAGCACTTGGTGCTCCTGGGATAGGTTCTGGACCACTGGGAGATTTGGTTAACAAAAGGGAAATGGTCAATGAAATCAGTCATTTATAATGGTATTGCTTTTCAAGAAAATCCTATGCTTTTTATTGCCTCAGGTTTTAAATAAAATTTGTGAGCCCAAATTGTCAAAATATTAGTGTTCATTATGTGACAGTAGCATGTATTGACTTCCCTTGCCTAACTGTCATATCTGCAGTTTTCACAATCTTATGCATTTTAGTTAGTCGTCTTGAAGGTGTTTCCTGGCGTGTGGACTATGTACTCAGCTCAAGTGAGCTGAAAGAGCTAAATGAGCCTGTGGTGCAGCTTCGACTCCAGACCCAAGGGGCTGACCAGAACTCCACAAAGACCACTGTAGTCTCCATCAGTGCCGACAAGTTCCGAGTCTTGCTTATGGGTAGGAGAACGGTCCAGTGTTGTGTGTCCACAATGTACTAATTTTTCTTTCTCATATGAATATCGTCTTACAAAGCTTATTGATACCACATTTAATGTTACATGACAAGTCTGTCTTTTCCTTTTCAGAGCTGAAGCAAGCTCAAGCAATGATGAATGCACTACAATGAATTGTTTTCTTTGTAATACACACTTCTTTTAAATGTTATGTTCAGTTTATTTAAAAGAATATTGATGTATATTGAAGCATTTTGGCAAACTGATAGTATTAACTATGTAGTATTAAATGTTATTTTTCAGTTGAATTGTGACAATCCATGAGCTACCACTATCCTTTTGATAATTGAAGTCTTCCAAACTGAAACCAATTTTAATGACTTATTGCTACATTAATTTGTGTTTGATAGACTAGAAGTAGGAAGTACAGGGTGATTAAAAAAACTGAACACTTTCAAATTTTTCAATACATCAAGTCTAAATATGATACTGAGTTACTATATTTTTGGTTTTGTGATGGAAGTGTTACAATATTAAACTGAAGCTTTTCCCACAGACAAGGATCCAACCATTTGAATCTTATTTATATTACTTAATTTCCTGGTATCATACACTACTTGCCCTTAATTCTTCCTACTAAAGTGAAAGGAATGTTAGTGTCTGCTTATGAGAATGATTGATTGTTTGTACTATGATGCACTTTTGTCCCATCTAGAGTACACCTTGTCCTTTATCCTATACATTCTCCACCAGTATGAGTTTTTAAAGATATATGGGTACAACTAAAATTAAAAACCTTAAATATCTTTATATCTATAAAGCTGGATCTGTATTTGATCATTTCTTTATGCATGGTTTTGTTTTTCAAGCCATACACTTAAAATTTGGCTCATAGGTACTTTTCACCAATTTTTTTTTTTTTTTTGTATAATTAAACACACACAGGGTGCTTTTGTGACATGTACCTCCAGGCAGTTCCAAACTACTGTGTCAAGATTAAGATAAATGGACCACTTCACACACTTGCACACTGAAGTAGGGTTATACTGAGGGAAAGACCCAAACTGGAAAAGGGGAGTGATTAAAATTATACAAACACGCAGCACTGGACACATTACTAACAGAAGTGTAAGAGTTTGATTTATTTCTTTTATTTGTATTTACTTTGGTCTTTTCCACCCTTTCATTCCACTGGTGTATCGATCTCTGGCATCTGCCTGTCCAACAGCTCTAACACTGCTTATGTATGGAATGCAACCACTTCAAGGGTAATACAGTTTGGTGATTATATAATATGTTATTACTATTTACCTTTCTATTTTCTAACCTGAACTGTGCCAGGTAACTCAGCTAGTAGACTAAGTTGCACTCAGGTGTCACTAATAAGTCTGTTGGTTTTGTGCTTGCAAATTATTTTTGTTCCTATTACTTTAGAAAACATATGTACTGTTTAATGTGTATGTATATAAAAATTCTATTAAAGCAAGTGCTGCTTACAACACACCTTAATTATAAACCAGCATATTTTATCAAGAATCTCAATGACTTTAGATTTTTTTTGTATTTGGACAGTGATTTGAATGTGATTGATAACTCTGACATTACATTACTGTTACATTCCTCATGAGAAAAACAGCAAAAGTGACACAATTTGAAAAGGCCGGAAGTCCAGAGAGATCCCAGCGGCTGTGATGGGTGTAGGTTGTGTAGATATAGGACGCTCCAGGAGATCACAGCTGAAGAGAATATGACAATTGTTTATTTCTTTTAGCTACTAGGTTGTGGAATTACTTTTGGGCATATTAAAGGTACTTACAATATAGCTTCTTGTACTGGCAAAGAAGTGGTTAGTGTTGCTGATACACTGCTCCCATGGGATTCAAACAGGCGGATCACAAGTGCATTTCTGTGGTTTTCAGCCTGAAAGGTAAAGATACTTCAGTATCAGCCAGATGGAGAAAAGTTACCCTAAGACCACTACTATCACACCTGTTTTATGGTCTCCAGGATCACTGCAGAAGGACTGATAGAAAACGCACTCCAGGAACTCTGGTCAGGGGCATTAGGAATCAGGCGAAGGGGAAAGTTAAGATTGTACGCACACTGGATGACAGAAGATTCCTGGAGAGATCCTGTGTGTTAAGATACAAAAGAGTTTTTTTACTGCTACATAAGCTTTAAAATTCATGCAACTAGTCCCAACTCTGCACTCAAACTTACCTGAATGTAGCATGACTGCATAACTAAAGTGATGCTGTCCCATGTCTGCATTGGCGTCTGGAGCTTTAGGAGCACGGAGTCTGAAAAAGGAGATACACTATGTTACGCTATTCAAATGACCTCTTTTTAAGAGCCTTGATTAATATGGTGTGTTCTGTATTACCCTAGCACGTTAAAAATTAGCATTTTTGAGGGGAAAAAAAAAATCACAAGGGGACTTACAAAGAGAGAGAAAGTGTGTTCTGGTGAGTAGAGTACCCATATTTGCAGTCATTCATCAGTGCCACTCCAAAGCCATACTCTGACAAATCAGCCCATTTATGACCCCATACCTGTTACAAAACAAGTATGTCAAACACCCTGCACGTTTCAACTGCCTCTGGTTGTTTACATGTGATATCACTGGTAGTCAGTACCACTCATCACATATCTCAGTGCTACTGCTCAAGATGGTACTTACACTGGGTCCCCAACTTACAAACACAATTGACACTGGTACTCTAAACATAGCTGGTATTGTTTTTAAGTACAACCACTATGTCCCAACTAATAAAAGATTAACAATACAGACATTCCTTGATTTATTCACAGATTAGGCTTTGTAAAAACACCAGATGAAGCTATAATGAATTTCCCACAGTACAACCATACTTTACTCCTTATAAAGTTTATACACACATTAAAAACTCAATAAAATATGTGAATAATAGCATACTACAGCCAACTTCTCTACAATACTGTCACAACCTATGCATTTTCTATACTCATGGTTGAACAATGTACTCTCAGTGTAGCTTTATAAATGTGTTATGTAGGTACTTGGTAAATATCCAAAAAGAACAGTTGCTAATGGTTTGGTATTTCATTATAAATTATAGTCTTGAAATTAATATGTGCTCACACTTCATGTCTGCATCTCATGCTACACCAAGTATGTTCACAGCTGTGACTGTAGTCCTATGTATACTTCTTTTCACTATCATGGTGTGAAATTTACTCAGTTACTTCAGTAAGTAGCATAACAACATTACAAGTAAAAACTAAATGATTTTAAATGATAAGGTAATATACACATTTACAAAATCTGTTATATAGTCCTCTCATTCTGCAATAAATCCACTCTGCAATTGCTTTCTTCTATGCTTTGCAGTCTTCTATACCTCAAAGCGGGCCCAGTCCCATGACGTGTTCCTGTGTGTGGGCCTCTGTAGGTGGCCAAACTGGACCTCATAATTGGCATAAGGGCTATGCACTCGCACTGGAAACTCCACTTTCAAGAACTTGTGGGACTCTGCCCAATCCACCTAGAAAAAAAAAAAAAAAAAATGTTACCTAGACTGATTTTAATCACAGGTCTCCAAGCTGAAAGAGCACTATAATGAAGCAGCACTATATAATGTAGAACAAAACAAGGTACTACTCTGCATCATCTAAAATGTTTATATTTTTAACTCTTTCCATGTAAGGTAATTATCACAGCAGGATACTGACCGTTGTGTTGAACTTTAAATAAGGACACATGGCATCCAGCACAATATCTTGTGTTAAAGAGCTCTTCTCACTGATCCTCAGGGTATATGTCACAACTCCACGAAGTCCCCCTTCACTAACCACTGATATGGGTTTTTCCACTGAAAAAATTGGCTTCCTACAGTTCAGGAGTCCCAGAAACAAAAACAGCACAAATATAAAGCTAGCAATGTGTGATGCAATGGAAAGCAATAAATTTACCTTGCTGCTCTCACCTGGTTTGGAGATGATAATCCATCACATCCCAAGCATCCCAATACAAAGGCACATCATCAAACAGCACAAACTGATTTCCACAGCAGCCTTCTGAAATGGCTTCTCTGAAACGCACAAGGACAATTGGTAAGTTAGGTAAATGAAGAATATGGAAAGATATACAAAATCAAATTGCAAAGACTAAAAAGACCAAAAGGTCTGACCTGTTTGTCTTCACGAGGCACAGGGAAACCAAAGAGCCAGACTTATTTACAACTACACGGAGGATGCCATTCTCCATGACCACACTGCCATCTGCCTGAGAACCAAGAGTACAGTTTCAAGGTTTCATGGTTCTGATAACGGACTCATAAACTTGAAACTTTGTCATTATGTAGTTATGTACGATCAAATAGTTTAGTACCTGAACTGTGACTGACACAGGACACTCCGACCGCACAGAATTTGTTACAGAGGCAATACCCACACTGGGTACTTTTACCAGGGCTGCAAAATTAAATATTAAGTTTTACCAGAATTCAGCATGTACTGCTCACATTTTAGCAGTTTTCATTTGACAAACACCACACAAACCACAAATGAAAAAATAGAAAAATATTCAGGACTATAGTAATAAACTCCTACACAGTTGAATTAAGCTATACAGAATCTACTGTGCTTCAGTGCTGGATTCACAAGTTCCATATAATGTTACAGTGAAGACCAAAGCTCTCTGACAGTACTGGATCTTATCTGTACCTAAACTGTGACTGGAGTTGTTGTGAGGCAGTGCAATGACCTCAGTGCGCTCCCATGGCAATGTGTTGAGGGCAACCATTGCTCTGCCCTGCTCAGGACACAGAGCTTTACATGCCTCTAGCAGCAGACTAGACCCAGAGCTGTGGATTTCTGTAGCAAACAAAGCAGAATTGTACAAAAGAGAAAACAAAGAAGGGAAGATGGGAGATGCAGAGAATTTAAAAAAATATATATATATTTTCAAAGGTGAACTTTTTTACATTTTTAAGCATATACAAAAATATTAGAGAAAAAAAACAGAATGTTGCTGGGTACAAGATTTACCCTGGTAGTATCCTAAGGCATCCTGGACAACCATTTCTATACAGCTTCCTGGAAGCACATCATGAAACTGATTGAGGAGTAGCAACCTGCAGAAATGAAGAACAACATCCAGAAATGATTTACAGATAACAGAATATTGGTAGCTCAGGAATTTAAGTTTGACTATTAGCTAAACAAAGAGTAACATTTTTGGTGCAAACATAGAGATACCAATTAAAGCAAAGTTGTCAGTTCATAGAAAGTGAAAAGGGGGAAGTGGGAGGAGGGTGTTTATACTGCCTATCAAGCAATCCCCAGTGGATAGGTGGTCGTGAATGGTTGATTATGCTCATCACTGACCAAAAATTTGATAGATCAAAATAGTTAATACAGAGCATATATACAAATTTGATCATTCTAGTGCTGCAATGCTTAAATGTTTTCTTTGATTTACATTATTGATGATGCATCCAGGTGTATATTAAGATTGTATGAAATAAATGCTGACACCAGGCTACCCAATGACAACCAGACATAAACTGGTTGACAAGGAGGAACTGATTGGCAGCAAATGGAAAGACAGTCAACAGTGTGGCTACAGAACAGGTGGTCTGGTGCAAGCTGGAAAATAACCAATTCCAGGCTACAGGCAGATGTAATGTACATTCCAAAATGAAGCCAATTGGTATGGGGTGATGAGTAACCCACAAGGTTAGGCCAAAAGTTATCTGAAAACTCCACTGCCTGCCCATCATTGAGAAATACAGAATGCATGTTGAGGCAAGGCTTGCAAGAAATTGTGTGGACCCAAAAATCCATAAAGCTATTATAAAATAGTAGGGTTGGAAGGGGGTGGGTCTGGGATGCCAGGCCTTATTGCTGAGCCATCCGGAGGTGTCATGGGCCTAAGTCAGCGAAACACAGATGAAGGATGGTGCCTACCTGATGACCCCGGTGAAGAGCTTACAAGGTGGCATGTTAGGGTGTATAGCGTGTTAGGGTTGGAGGGGAGTAGGTGGGCAGGTTGTTAGATGGGTAGGGTAGGGCTCTATGCTTCATCCCAAGTGGGTAAGCGCAGGATATCTGTCAATTTATCCTGTATATTCGTAATTACTTGCAATAAAAACGTGTTGCAACACAGGTGTCACCCTCTCATGATATGCTGGAGGTGTCAGGCCAGGAGGCAACAAAAAATGTCAGGTAAAGTCACCTCTAACTAAGAAGACTATGATGAAGATATAAACAAGATGCTTGATGTGATTGTGAAAGGTGATTTTGACAAATGGCTTCAGACTATGTCAGCCATCATTAGTTTAGCAGCACAGATGTCTGATATGGAGGAGAACAGTCAACTCACTATAAACCAAAAACAAACATGCAGAGTACTGAGGGTATAAGGAAGGAACTGAAACCATCATAGTAAAACGTTTAAGGTAGCAGTTTAGGATCCTCTGGAAAACAAATCAAGAGTATATTTCAAAACTCATTAAATTAATATTGGTAGATGTTGGACTTGAAAACAATAATCTTCTTCTACTTGCTGTTTTTCCTGTCTGTCCTTACAGTATGTGTACAGATGATGTGCTCAGCCTCTGATGTTTAAAATTACCAGGAGTACACTTGAATTAAATTTTTTTTTTCTTCAAAACAAATCAATTGAAATGATTTTGTCAAAACTAAATCAGTAAAGCAGTTTGAATTGTGCAGCACAAGCTAACAGCAACAGAGAGGCCAGGAGCTCCGGGAAAGTTTAATGCATACATATTAGTATCACGCAGCCTACCTCCACAATTCTTGCAGTCTCTTGCTTGGGTACTGGAAGGCTGGGTTTCTGCACAGAGCTAGGCTGCTTGCAACCTCAATATCATGGAGCAGAACTTCACACTGGCGATTTCCTAACTTGATCTACAGACATACAGTGACAAAGAAGGGATTATACGAACATCAAGACAGCAAATCAGCACACCCTATAGGTATCTAAAGTTTAAATCTCTGACCTGTGCTTGTGTGGTGTAGGTCCCATTGTGGAGTTCCAAAAAAAGATCTCCTGACCAGCTGCAATATAGACTGGTATCTGCCTCAAGCTTTGAAAAAAATACATCAGGAGAAGACATCTCAACCCTAGAAAAAAGCAAGAATATAATGTGAAAATAAATAGAAGCAATGCATAAATCAATGCATGCTTGTGTTTATGTTCTCAAAACTACATACACCCGTCCCACTTTATTTGGCCTCCCACTATCCACTTTTTCACTTATTCAGTCTGCAATTATTAATACCACTTTTTATTAATCATTTTGGATTTCCATTTATCCTGTCTGCCATATCCACACGGTTGTGTTTGCATCCGGTTTTACACCTCGGTGCTTTTTTCCTTAATTATTCATTTTTCAAAATTTGACATATAGCTATTGTCTTACCATGCATACCATCATGGAAATTTTACTTTACGAAAGCATTAGTTTGTAAAATTGTATTTTATATATATATAATAATCTTCTATTATCTGGCGTTTATTTGTTCCAGATAATTGTAAAAATGCCATGCAAAATTAATATAGTGGTCACTACAAAATGTCATTAAGATTTAGTTTGCAATGTGCAAGTCCAGCTTATCTCACTAGTGTCTGCCAAATTCTGTCTAACCTTGCAAATACACTTGGTCCCTGTTAACTGGTCCTAATTTATTCCTAAAAATGGACCAAATATCAAATAACTGGGTAACTAAATTACTTATTAGAATATTTCGTATAGGGAAAATTTCCAATTTGTTCCAAACCCATCCCAAGTTCACTCTAACACCACCTTAAATGATGGCTGTATGAAATGATAACCAATTAACAACACAGTTTAGTGGTTTTTTTTGTTCCTAGGAAATAATTTTCTCACACACACACACACACACACACACACACACACACACACACACACACACACACACACACTTTAAATTTGATCATATACACAAAGCTTTTTTAAAATCACACACCTCTGCTAAGCTGTGCTTAATTGTAACAGCAAACATGGTTCTCTTTAAAAAAGTTTCCTCACCATTCTACATTTGACAGTTTTTTTTTTTTAAGTCTACATTTCTAATAGATGTAAGAGGAATCCTTCTTTTTATTAGATGCTGTTCTTAAGGTTTAGTTGGTCTATAGGGTAATGGCGAGCTCTTTGCTTAAATTTAATTTTCATGAAGGGTCTAATGTTTATAGAATACATTTTAAAAAATTCAAATTCAATCTTTATAAATGTTGCAGACTGGGTACATAAAAATCTAAACTGTGTAAGTGGTATTAATAATCTTAGACCTAAGACATGAGAAAAATGGATATTGGGAGACTAAATGATGGTAGTTGACTGGTATGTAGTTCTTGGTCTTTCAGCTGTTATGTAAACAGAATAGTTCAAGTCTATAATTAGAGGACATACTTGGGCAAACCATCAGTGTCCTTAACTCTGTGGATTCGATCTAGCATGAGCTGTGTGGGCCCTCCTCCACCATCTCCAAAGCCAAAGAGAAGTGCACTATGGTTGACTCTTCCTTTGTCCTTATTGTTCTTTAGAGTGTTAAGCAGCTGGAAGCAGGGAGATCACGGTGAGTCCAAAGCACACTCAGAGATGAAACACTCTAATACCTTCAGTAAAACACTCACATCCTCAACTCTTCCTTTCATCTCATAAGAGTTCCCTGGAGGGAAGTGCGTGAGAACTTGAGAGCCATCCAGTCCTTCCCAGAAGAAAGTGTTGTGCTGGGGTAAAGCAAGTAAAAGTCATAATTCTTATACAGCACTGTCTGGGACATTACATTACAAATATACAGGATAAATTGACATATCCTGCAGCTTGGGATGTAGCCTAGAGCCCTACCATACCCATCTATCTACCCCCCTCCTCCCCTAATACACCACCTTGTAAGCTCTTCACCGGGGTCATCAGGTAGGCACCATCCTTCATCGGTGTTTCACTGACTCAGGCCCACGACACCTCCGGATGGCTCAGCAGTGTGGCCTGGTGTCCCAGATCCACCCCCCTCCAAGCTTACTAGGTGAAAGGTCCCCACCTAACTATACTACCTCACCTTCCCCCATTCTAGTTGCACTCTCCTCAGCCATAGCCACTAACTACCCCTCTCAGCTACTTGTGACAATTCCTTTACCACTTCCCTTAACCTACGTCCTCTAATTCCCAACTCACTCAACAGCGCAGTAATAGTTCTTGCCACGAAGCCTCTGGCACCTACCTCTACCAGTTTAACATATGCCTGCTACCCTCGGCCACAAGCCTCAGCCACTAGTTCGTTGTACCTCAATCTCTTCCTCTCATACGCTACCTCCACGTCATCCTCAAACAGCACCGTCAACTCTATGAAATACACTATTCGCCTAGCCTCCGAGTACAACACCATATCCGGTCTTAATGCAGTCACTGCAACACAGCGCGGTACCTGCAATTTCCTCCCCACGTCTACCTCTAGCTTCCAATCACTTGCTCCTAACCAACTACCTACTTCAACCCTTCGCTACCTTTTGCACTTCCCCTGGCCCTCACGAACAAACGCAATTTTCTCAACCTTACCCGCAGCCGGCATAGAGGTAACTTCTAGCTGCTTCCTCTCAATCACTGCCACCAAAGAACGCAGCACCTGATTATGTCTCCATGTGTACCACCCTTGCGCTAAACTAACCTTACAAGATGACAAAACGTGTTTCAGCGTCCCGTTCCCTACGCACAACTTACAATTCGAATCCTCACCTGCCCACTGTCCAAGATTTTGCGGGGTCGGAAGTACATCATAGGTGGCCCCCAACAAGAACTTCAGACAGCTTGCCTGCATTGCCCACAGCTCTCGCCAGGTGATCATGCGCTTCTCTATTCCACTCCACCTCAGCCATTGCCCTTGCTTCGCTTGTAACGCCGCCTTCACACACCAAGACTCCTCTTCCCGCAGGAAGCCAACAATCTTCCGCCTTCTTTCTGGCGACGTGACCCTACTAAACGCCTTCCATTGGTCACCTGATCCTAACCCCACTCTCCCCCTCTGCACTTGCCCTATTAGGTCTCTATGCTCTAATGCTCTCCTCGCCACGTGAACCGCCTCTTGCGGCCTCCACTTTCTTCCTGCCCCCGTGCTTGGCGCTACTACCCGCACCAATGTATCCCTCGACCCTACTATCAACATCTCCCGACTTGCCTTTGCACATTTAAACTCCTCCACTAAACCAGTTAATGGTAACTCCAATATCCCTCTACCAAACCACGCTATGCTGGTTAAATAGCCCAGCACTCCTAGCCACTTCCGAATTGATCTATTTACTACCCTCTTGAGCCGCTCCACTTCCGTAATTGGGATGTCATATATTGTGAACGGCCAGCTTACACGCAGCCACAAACCGAACTGCAAACACCACAATTTTAATTTGCCTGGCAAAAAGGACTTATTAATCGTATCTAGCGCCTTCACCATCATCTCCCTCACCTGCCCAACCTGGTCCCTATCATTTAACGCAGCACTATACCATCTCCCTAAGCTCTTCACCGGCTTCTCCAGAACTGATGGTATCAGTTCTCCTTCCATCATAAATCTCTCGCTTACTACTTTCCCCTTCCTAATAGAAAGGCTCCTACTCTTACTCGGCTTCACCTTAAGCCTTGCCCACCTAACATTATCACCCAGCTTCTCTAGGAGCCGCCGAGTGTCTAAGCTAGTAGTTGTAATCGTCATCATGTCATCCATGTACGCTTTAATCGGTGGAAGCCGAGTACCATCCCGCAACCTTTCCCCACTTACTACCCACTCGGATGCCCTAACTATGACCTCCATAGCCATTGTAAAAACTAGCGGCGAAACTGTACACCCTGCCATAATCCCTACCTCCAACCGCTGCCACGATGTAGTGTACTCTGCTGCGTTAAAGCATACCTGAATGTCTTCAAAATACGCTCTAACCAGCTGTACCACCTTTCCTGGCACCTGAAAATACTCAAATGCCTTCCACAGTAAGGCATGAGGCACACTACCAGAGGCATTAGCTAAGTCTAAAAACACAACATGGAGACTCCTCCTCCCCATCCTTGCTGCCTGGACCTGATGCCAAATCAAGTTGCTATGCTGTACACTGCCTGCAAACCCTGATTATATACCCTCTGGGATATAGATATAATCCACAAAAAACAAGCTGAAATTCATCTGTAAAATCCGCAAGGTGCTGCAAGCCACTCCCTGATTCATGCTACCCCCATTACGCTCCTCTTTTGGCTACTTAGTGTATTTTACTGCTATCTAGAGGTAATATATATGTGCACTGGGAGGTAAATGTGATAAACTATGCTAAAGAACAACCTATCACTACAGCCTGTACTTATATATGCTCTTACAGGGAAAGTGTTGACCAGATTCCAGCTGAGCTTCTGAGTCAAGAAGCGTGCGATTCCACTGCCCCGCATTATCTGAGGGAGCTGCGCAGAATACCCAAAGGTGTCTGGAAGCCAGAACTGCAAAGGGAAGAGGTGAGGACATAGCCATAGATTCAGCAGGAATACCAAAGGAGAAGGGATTTTTTGATTAAGAAGTTCTGTCTCAAAATCAACAATGATGAGGCACAATATTTATGAAATACAAAAGGTGCTGTTCAGACATTTTAAAACTTAGACTCTTGCACTTGTTTTTTTTTTAAAAATTATTGGAAAAATCATTTAAAAAATAATCTAAGGAATTTCTGTTAACTTACATTAACTTTAATGTACCAACTAAAATACTGAGTAGTATAAATGGGGAGAAGTGTACAATTGTACACAGTTCTTCTACAAAAATTAGCTAAACAAATAATCAAATGAGACCTGTAGCGATGCATTAATGAGTTATAAAAAGTGCCCGCATCAGTACCTCTTTACAGTACATCCCAAACTCTTGCTGGAAAAATTGCTGACCCTGTAGAAACTGGCGAACCATGGACTCTCCAGAGGGCAGATTGCCATCCTGAAATAAGGCACAGATATGACTTCCAGGAACACTACAGGTTAATCTGTACAACAGTGAACACTGTAATCATTACCATTTCCACCCATGTTCCTCCAACAGGGATAAACTGGCCCTTCGTTACAAAGTGCTTAATCTCTGAGAAAAGTCCTGGATACCACTGCTTCACCCACTCAAATTGTTGAGCCTATGGGAAACAGCAGGGTCAACAGAAATGAACAGCAGCTGGAACTGTCTGTGCACATAGGATACGTTCTGGAGTACCTGCCTGTGAACAAGTGAAAATAAACTCTGGATTCCTCTCCATTAGGCGAATCACAGTCACCCAGCTGCGAGCACACTTTCGGATGGTCTCCTCATATGGCCAGAGCCAGGCTGCAGAGAACACAGGTGGACTTTGAGTCCCATTACACTTGCACAACAGATCACCTATGTAAGATTAAGAGGACCTATATCTAATCATTGTAAGCCATATGAATTGCCTGACACAAGTGTAAGTGTAGCATTTTGGGTCTTGAATAGGTGACACCTGAGTCAATATGGCAGTGGCCCATTGAGTGCACAATATGTTGACTTTGTCCATTCTTCTGGCTGAAAAACTTCTGGGCAAGGCTGTGAGCCCCAGGAAAAGAGCTGGGGTTGGTAGGGTCACAAAGATTCACCATTTCATTTACAGTGAATAATGCCTGATAGCCACGCTGATCATCTTCACCCTGGAACTAAAAAACAGAAAAAAAAGACACACAGAATAGATTATATTTATCAATAACCATTCGTTTCCTCTTCTACCTGAACAACATGTAAGCTGTGCTATATCTTCTAAATATAAACAGTAAAATCTTCATTGGGCAATAGACAGGATAATGGCTATTAACCTGATTAACCTGAATGGTCTTATTCAAACTTCACTTATCTTCAATTACACAAATGAAAAGTATCTAGATTAACTAGTATTAGTTACACTGTGTAATTTCCCCTCAATAAAAACAGTAACAGGCAACAATACTAAGGTCAAGCTTTTCATACCTTCACAATGTCAATAAGCATTTCAAAGTCTGTCAGTAGCTCTCTAACATCACGATGAAACACAACCAGATCTGCCCGCTGAAGCATGTATGTCCTGTGAGGGTCAGGGGCTGCAATCATAGAATTCTTCCCAGCTCCAAACAATCCATTGCAAGCCAGCTCCACATAGAGGGTAAAACTGCAGTAGAGAGAACATACATGGAAACTGTGGTGTATATACAAAGCCATCTGAATTATAATGCTACACAAGCACCAGATTACACCTGATCACTATACATTAGTTCAGGGGACCACTAACCTATGAGGTTCCTCATCCTTGAGGTTTGTTGTCAGGATATAACTAGTCTTCTCACCCTCTTTTGTAAGACCCTAGGGTTCAGACACAAATGTCTTTTGTGACAACTACCAACTAACTACACAATACATTTAAAGGTAGATTAGTTACCATAAATCTGAAAACAAACACTTAAGTAACCTAACATCCAGGCAAACACAGTGGTATTAAACATGTTGCTTAATTTGTATGACTTCCTCCAACCTGACAGGGCTGCCCATCTCTCCAGACCATTCCTTCTCCATCACTTTCCCAGCGAAGATGGACCTCTTTCCCTTGCCATGCATCAGGAATAGTTACATACACCTTAAACCAACATGTCCACCACCTAACAAGAAAAAAAATCTCTCCATGGATCCAATTTTATGCTCATGAATTTCCCACTTTTTTCCAAGGCAAAATACAGTACAACAAAGTTTTTAACAAGTTTGCTTACACATTTTCTACTGATCATTTATTTTTTGTGCCACCTAAATGATTCACATCATAGGTGTAGACAGCTTTATAGATTGTTATAAATATAGCACTTACGTAGGTCCAAAGCTATCTCCAACATTGCAAGGCTGGAAGGTCTGCTGCACAGCCTCAGCAAATGAAATGCGTTTTTGAGTCATGAAAGAAGAGAGAGATTTCAAAGGACATGTTTCCCCATATAGCCTAAAAAAAGATTAATGCAGTATTACTATACCAAGTCAACTAAGATATTTAAGAGCATGCAGATCTTTACACCAAAATATTTTACTAATTTGTTTCACTTACACAAATATATAGCAATAATTCTGATGCCACAAAAATATAAGAGCGTACACTTTTCAATTGTCATTCAGCATATCTGAAAATAATTTTCACATTATGTCAGTATTGGAAAGGTAACCAGGTAATGGCTGTTAAAAGACATTATTAAACCGAGTTGGATTTGTATCTGTAAAAGGATTTTTTTTTTTACTGGCCAAAGAAATTCAACTCCCAATGGTCTTATTTATGCAAACTTCAGTGAGCTCGTCGACCAGTAACTCAGACAAACAGACATTTTGCTTTTGCATAACATGTCACGTGTGGATCAAATGTTTTTAAAAAACTTGCAGACAAATTAGCGGAAGCGGGAAAAAGGCGGATTCTGTACTAAAAAAAATTAGCCTTTTTACCCAGTAGAACCCTTAGACTTTTAAATTAAACGTATCTCTGACATAACATCTGGAACAATTGGCCTTTTAATATAGGAGTTTCTAGAGGATCATGAAACTAAACATCATGAAAGCAGGTGGAGCAACCGATGTGTGAATTGCAGCTGCAAACTGCTCACTTACTCAAGGGAAAGTGTCAAAATTCATAACTGAATATACCAACCAAGGCAGAGCTCACTTAGTCAGGCGGACACTTAACATACATTAACGAATAACGAATGCATAGTTCTATTTGTGGTTTGTGTAACATTTCGTATAGATTGAAATTATAGAAATTACTGCAGGTCTCCAAATGAACGGTAGAGTCTCATAAAATCTCGCAGCAACATCGTTTTCAGGTGGGAGCGGAGAACAGGCATCATAATACACAACTGCATTTGTGAACGGTGTTTTTTTTAAATGAAAAACTGCTAAAGCAAAAGGTATATGTTTCTAGAAATGCTCTAACGCGTACATTTGCATTTAAACATTTCAGAGCACTCGAAGTGTTCAACTTTGGTTTCCACAAGGAAGTATCCCAAGCGCTTGGTATTCCAAGTTTACCTTCCTCGGAGATTGCAGTCCGTGAAGTAAACATCAGACACGAACTTCTCAGCCCGCTCCAGCAAAGTCCGTCGGTTTTTCAGTACTGGCTGGTGGTACATTGTCCACAGAAGTGATTACTCGATTAATGCAGCTGTAACCTTCAAATAGCTTGTCCAGATGAACTGGGGAACATGAGTTTATTTTATAGTTCACCGCACAATACACACATCTGCAAAATTACAGCCCCCACTTCGCAGCGGTCCGTGTACCCGCAACCAATGGCACCTTGGCCATTCTTCCGTGTTTGTTATGATTGGTCCACGTCACGACTCACGTGACAAAGGTCATTGGTTTACGTTCGAACTCACTCATCTGTGCCCTGAGGAAGTAGTCCAAGTCAGGGTTTCGGTAACTTAGAGCGCCCCCCGCAGGCCAGTTGCAATTCTGGACAGATTTGCACAGTGCGAGAAATTTAGAGTGCTCAGTTAACTGGAAACTTGACTCAGGAGTAACCTCACGCAAACACTGGCAAAACTTGCAACCATCACACACACTGAGCTGAATTCCAACCTGTGGTTGAACAATGTGTAGTTAAAACCTACTGATTATAGGTACTTATAGGAATATCAAGGCTTTTAAAGGTAATGGACCTTTCAAATTTAGAAAATGCACTCTGGACCAGGGCAGCAAGGTGATGCAGTGAGTGTAGTACTGCTGACTCACACTGCCTGGGCTGTTTGAAAGTGGGTTTGAATGCAGCTTCATCTGTGTGGAGTTTGCAGGTTCCCTTTGTGTCTGTGTTTGTTTCTGCTGGGTGCACCAGTCTCCTCAACCAGTCCGAAGACATGTTTCAAGTTATTTGGTCACTGAATTGGCCTGAGTGTGTGCGTGTTTCCACCCTGATGGGCTACCATCTCATGCCTCGTGCTCAGTGCTTCTAGGATAGGGTCTGGAACACCAAAACCCTAACCAGTATAAAGTGGTTAATGCTAATGGATGTATGGACTTCTATAGATTTTTTACTGCTGCAGGATAGTATAAACTGACCCCATTACATGAGGGCTGAGTGAACCCTGATCAAAAGCAGATAGAGGCATTTAAACATACCCTTTGATTGGAATTCGATTCCTGAAACCACAACACCACACAATTCAAATGTACAGGATCAGTTTGCAATTTAGCTGAAACCTTTATCCAAATCAGATTAAACTAACAGGAGTGCTATTTGAATCAGTAGCCTGTAGATTACAAATCAATATTACTAGCCAATGCACTACCAACTGCTCCATAACAAAAAAGTCCAGACATGACAACACTATCCAAATAACTAAAAACTGAAAAAGTTTAAACCAATCGTTCAAGTTCAGATGCTACAAATCTACATAGGTCCATTTTCTGAACACTTTACTCAGTTAGTCTCTCTGATTTGACTGTCATCTGGCTTGGCAATGATTCATTTAGGGCATCAAATGAGACTGGTTACTAGGTAGGCAAATGAAAAATGCTCCCCATTCTCACTATCTTTGGCCTGATAAGGAATACCTCAGTGTTCTATACTAGGCCTGTTGCTCTTCTGTTATATATGCTACTGTTAGGATATATTATCTGAAAAAACAACATTAATTTCCACTTCTACATCAATGATACTCAGCTCTACCTGTCCATCAAACCTTCAGATATGCTCATTACCACGCACCCGTCCTGCTGTCCCAGTGGAATTAAGGCATGGACAGATGCTGACAATCTTGCTTTGAACCTGGATAAAACACAAACCTTGTCCTTATTACCAAAAATTCCAATTTTACAGTTTTTAAAATACAACCTGAACATTGTGCTGACTATGTCCTGATTTACACTGGTGTGATCCATGGAGTTTGTTTGTGATGCTTCCCATGCTGCTCTTGCGAGATCTCCGTGGAGTGACACCTTTGTGTCTATAGGACCTTTTTAGAGGTGAACTGGTCCACTGCAGATTTGTTGCTGATTTGCACACTCCTATGCTTGTGTCTTTATTTGTCTTTTATCATTACTGTATTGTGCATTAGTGTAAAGCCATGTGAATTATTAATACACAAAATCGAACAGCAAAAATTTATATGGTTTTTAATACAGTGAAAATACTGTGAAAGACAAAGTATTAACTGAATGCAATATGATTTTGCTGTCAGTGTCTTGCTCTTCATTGAATTAAATTGAATTTTAGGGGATTTTGTCCATAGGTCTTCTCTTCTTGTTCTGTCTGATAAGACTTAAATTTTAGCAAGGGATCTTAAGCTACACTGAAGGTATTTCACATTATTTTACAGAACACTTTAGTTGCTGGCTGGTGTTTGTGTAGGTGTGAAAGGCTTGTTAACATGGAGCTTGGAATCCCTCTGCCTTTCTACAAGCTATTGTTACAGGATTCAGAGTTTATCTGTTTCCTGGCAACCAAGAGCACTGAGTGTAAGAACAGTGGTTGTAGGGGACAGATTTCTTGCTTTCTCTGAGAGTGAGGCTGGATTTTAGTACCTCAAATGTGTGCCCAGCATATAGCAGGCTATTACAGGACACAGAGCACAGTGAGTATTGGAATATTATTAGGGAACTACTTTGTTCCTCTTAATGTTTTGCTTATTTCTTTTTCTTTTTAACACAAACTGTTGTACTGAATATTTATTTTACCAACCATTGCTGGAATTATTTTTTTTGTGTATAACTAGTGTACATGGTATTATGAGCATACTTTATTTCACAGTAATGTGTGGAATTTTTCTGGGTTCTGTAGTTTTATCCAGAGTAGTATGCACAGCTGATGAGGTAAAGAAAAAAGAAGAAAAAGAAAAAGAAAAGAAAAAAGATACAATATCTAATAATTCACAATTAGGCAATTGATTTAGGTTATACTTTACATAGCATATGGATTGTTTTGAAGGGTGTAGTAGGTAGACTGAGGCTTTCATTGATGGGTTAAAACCTTCAGCAGCAGGTTTCCTGTGGTATAACATGCAGACATGAGTCTGTGATAATGGTGTTTCCAAGGAAAACTCCTCTTATTGGAACCAGAACCTCAGTGACCTGTTAAGCAACATAAAAAACATAAATAAAGTAGAGAGCACCAAGAAAATTGTTAAAATTGATGAGATCTAAGAGATCCTGTAAGCAATGCAGCAACGAAGAGGAAATGTATGAACTCGGTAATTTGGACAATCAATGATGTACTTGAATGTGTCAGGTTTTAGAAGTGACCAAGTGCAATGATAGATGGAGTTACATGTGCTTTTATTCCTCCTTTCAATTATAGGTGGTCAAACAACCAGAAACAAAACTCTTGATAAGACAACAAAATAAATGCAAGAACCTTCAGCTAAACAAAAAAACACTTCAAAAATAACAAACCAACATACTAATAAGGCTAAACCACTGAAAATATCAAACCAAAAAAACTCAGAACTACACCAGTAAACACACAGTAGTTTGTAACTGAATCTCTGCATCTTATTCTCTCAGGTCTTTAGCTTCTCTGGCTTTTCTCTTGCTCAGACTGACTGGCTGCACTTGGGCAATAAATTGGTCATTGCTTATTCTTTCTGTGATCTTTTACACCATTGTTCTGCATTTGTTTGTGTTTACGGAAGATGTTGTAAAATGTGGATGCAGGATGTGTGTTTAGACCAAGGCCCCTGCAACAAGAGGCTATTAAAGAAGGAGCTGGAGTTTTTGATTCACAGTAGAAAGGTAACACCTGGGAAGAAGTACTATGCTTTAATTATAATTCTAATTTAATTCTATTGAATCCAAGTTTCTATGTCTTGTCATTGTGTTGCTAAAGAACCAATGTTTCCTCACTCCCAAAACTTGCATCTAAAACCTGTTAAAGTATGGCTTTTAGGTGAGGCTGTCAGTCTGAGAAGGAGTGGTTGTAGACAGTCTTCTGCCTACCTTTATCAATATTACAAAATCCTTGGAAAGGTGTATCACAAATGTTCTCATGCATCATTCTTTTGAAATTTTGCTGCTTAATGAAATGGAAATGTATTTTTCCACAGTTCCAACAGAATGCATCCAGCCAACTGTTCCAGAGTGCCTTGCCTGAAATTCTCTCAGAGGCAAGGTATGTGCTCATGCCATCTCAGTTCTATCTTTCAGGATTGTTGGTGTCTTTGAGCTGTGATGAAACTGGCACTCATGTGTACATTAGACATGTTCTGCGATTTGACTTTTACTACTACCTCTTTACGGACATGTACTGGCTAGGAGATCGATGACACACTCTGGCAGATGATGCAGTGAAAAGTTTAGATGTTCCAGAATTATTGAACACTTCTGCTAGGTTTTGGTATTCTTTGGAGATCTGTGAGTGAAAAGTGGCATTTGGCCCTTCAAGTGAGGAGGGGAATTGTGAGTGAGTCCTCGTGCTGTCCTCACGCTTCTAAAGTGGTCACCTCTAAATGACTGAGTGGTAATGAGGTTGGTTTGTGCTGGCTCGTTACTCCTTATACCACCTAATTTCATCCTGCCCTCATTTGTGTATTAATGTATTTGCCTTCTTAATTTATTTACTTTTTAACTTAACTTGCTGTGTATATATGTTTTATGTATGTATCTTTACTGCTGCAGTGGAGTGTAATGCCCCTTTGGGATTCATGAAGTTTCATTTCATTCATTCATTTCAAAGGTCATCAAGAACTTCTTGCAGGCCTCAAGTGACAGTTCCAGTAGTTTTGACTGACAATGTGGCAATGCAATTAAAAAGAAAGGAGGAATGGCATTCAGAGAAACAGAGTATCCTCTAATTTCTGATTCTCATAAAGGTATCAAACAATGAGTGAAAAAATATTGACTGTTGAGTTTGTGCTGGAGGGCTGAATTTCAGTAATTGTCAGATGTAACATACTGTAGAAAGCTTCAGTGGAAGAAACAAAGACGCTAGGACAGTTTCTGTAATGCAGAATTTAACACAAGGCAGCAGCTGGAGGTTACAGCTGGGATGAGTGCATGAAAAGCTCAATCTTTTCATCTGAGGACTTCAAGATATTAATTAGCCCCAAATCCCATTTTTTTCCAGAGGAACTGTGCCAACCCCAGTAAAGATATACAGTCCCCTCAACACAAGCTGATCACAATACCCAGAAATTCTTATGTAAATGCAGATTTTTTTGTATGTCATTCCTGCCACATCCTCTAGGGACACCATTGAACAGGGTAGGATGCTGCAATAAGCAATCTGTCCTGGATAAAGCTATTTACTCTAAATGTAGCACTATATAAGAAAATCAGTCATCACTGATCTTGTGTCTTTCTCTTAGCCTCCAAAAGCCAGATGCAACAGATGAAGACCACAGTGGAGATATTACAGGGGACAAAACAACTGTGAGTTGATATTTATTGTGTGCTCAGGTTTTCCCAGCCTATTTCATGGTATAGTGTTCTTTCAATTTACAAACACACTAATTATGAAACTTGCTTTTTGATGTAGTAATATTTTGTGCCTTGAGTTGCATTTAAAAACTACCTACCCTAAGTTATAAAAAATGCCTTACAAGGTAAAAGATTCCAACAAAATTAATTGTCATAACAATGAATTCAAGATTGATCCAGCTAGCTGCGTTACCCAGTGTTACCGAAATTTCACCAACCAAGTATCACTGTTAATGCTTGTCAGAGTGTGCAGACAAGTGTAGCCATGGCCATGAAAATTGGAGTGAAAGAGGAATGTTCATTATGTAATTCAGGTGAAAAATAAAAAAAGTAAATTTCAAATTGTTAACAAAAGGATCAAAAGAACCTGTTCACATCCTACTGTCACAGCAAAAGCTTTACACTGGTTCTTGAATAATTTAGTAATTAATTTACTAATTAGTTAAATTCTAATCCTTGTCTACAATGATAGTTTACCAAGGAAAGATAGTTTGACATTGTCAAGAGGTCTCCATGTAGTTACTATCCGAACTAAACATGTTGTCAAGAAACAATACTGATTGTGTGAAGTCAAGATTTTGTTGTGTGAAACAATGCTGTATAAGGCCTAATGCTAAAGCACAAATACAGTAATATATATAGTAACAAAGACAGTAATCTCTCAGTGTCCAAATGTAATTCATCCCTTAAAAACAGGGATCAGATACCAGAATTTTGGATACTGAGTGCCTATTTGCCATTATTTTAATTGGGGGAAAATAAATAAATAATGTTCTCCCAGCTCATTGGAAAACACCTATATAACTATCAACCCATGACTTCAGCATGATAAAAACCCGTAAACACCAGCTACCTAATTAGAAAATCCTTAATGGATTTGGAGTGGGAGTTCAGTGTTATGAGATGTTGAATAAATAGAATATTGGTGTCAAACTAAATGTGTTGTGTCTTTGTTTGGCACAACAGCTGACATTTAAACCAGTTTATTTAAAAAATGAAGTGTGCAATACATGTGTTCACACAGAGTTAAGAAAAAGTGAAACTAGTAGAAGCAGGTGATAAGAGACTTGTACGGGTGAGAGTATGTGCAAGTTTCAAATGGCTTCAGATAAATTCAACAATATAGTTTATTGCAGTACATGTGGTATTTTTTTGCTGCGGTGCACTGATTTTTATTTTCATTTGAAATTTTAATTGTGGACAAGCTTCGGATAAAAATTCATTAGAGCAACAGTTTTCGTTTGGATAACGATTTATTTAGTTATAGCAAAAACTCGGATATAGAGAGTTTGGATACAAAGGGATGGCTGTATTTACTTCGTTAACATCCTTTTCTCAAAATGGTCGCATTTTTCAGAATTATTGGATACTGCATGAAAAACCGCAATCTACATTTTTTACACCAGCTCAGATTGGATTATTGGAAATAATTCTTATAACCCATTATCTGAAAGTAGAGACGTGGATGGATAATATGTGTTGATATCATTAGAATGCAATGGGTTTTTTTTCTCTGCGGAGCTGAAGTATTACTGCAAGGCACTGAACAAGATGGCAGAGGACAACTTAACACTGAGGAGGCAGGTTGGCAGTCTACAGTCAGAAAACAAACAGCTTTGCAGCAACTGGAACCTGCACAGTGACCTAAGATGCCCACTGCTGGACAACATGGATATTGACATCATGACTAATGCTGAGATAGCTGACCACATAGGTGAACCTTCTACCTTCCTCCCACCTGCACTCAGTGCTACCAATTCATATATTTTTCCTGTGGAATGATAAACTTCAGTTTAGAAAGTAAAGTCATTTTTGAAATGATACCACCTGTAAGACTTTAAGAAATTCTATAGATATTTCTTTTTTTGAATTCACAAAGTGATTAAGATAGAATGGCTGCACATTGAATACAACATTTTCAGCAGGACCTATGAAATATATATAACCTGCATAATGTGTATATATGTTTGCAGACTGTTGCTTACAATGCCATTTTCTTTTGCCATTTTGTAACAGCCTGTCTGAAGTTTATGTTGGCCAGTGAGAGCATCAAAGTGACAATGCAAAAAGACAAGATCCAGCAGCTTCAGAATGAGCTCATTCGGGTCAGGGAGTTGTTAATGCTTTGGTGTGATCTACAGACCAGAAAGGATTGCTTGATAGTTTTATGAAAATGGGTGGAGCTCCTCCTAATGTCTATGTTCTTGGTCCCCAGAAGTATGACTTTGAGAAGAAGATGCTGCAGTTACACACAGCTCATCAGCAGCAGCAGTACCAGTCCCAGTCAGCTGGAATGGTTGACCCAGAAGCAAAAATGTACCAACAGGGCAAGGTCTGTTTACCTCTACATTACCTGTAATGCGTTATATGCCTACATTAAACATTTCTTCCTTTAGAATTCTAAAAGAGAGATATATATGTTGCTCTTGTAAAGCAGATGGCCAATAACATATGTCCATACTACAGATACAGTTCATTCTACACTGCCAGAAAATATATGTATCTTAACATCCCCATAAGAAATTTATTGTACACTACCACACATCAGGTGATAAAATTTATTTGGCTTTTCCATGTGACAGGATATTGAAAAGATGGAACAAGCTTTGAATACAAGACAAAGAGAAATAATTAAAAAGGAGGCAAAGCAGGTAGAAAAACAAACAGGTGTGTATATCTAACACCTATACAAGTTCACTTCTTTAGGAATGAAAGCTGCAAGATACCAAAAATACAACATACAGTGTAACATTTCATATAATTCTGTATGCTTACATAAAATAGCACAAAAATAATACAATGATTAGTTGGTTTAATATTAAATTTGGCTTTGGGTAAATATTGTTTTAGATCTTACAGAACAGGCCTTAATATTGAAGCACCTGGATGATAATAAAGACAAGACATTTGCAGCTAAGGTTCCATGCAGTTTCCTGAGTCCTTATATGAGATCTATGTTCACAGCCTTAGTACAGTGCTAATGATTTTTGCTGTACTAGCTGAGTTACTCTGTCAGAAAGTGGAAAGGTAAACAGTAATAACACAATATATATCAAACTGTATTACCGTTACATTAGTAAAGTGTCCATTTCCGTGTGTGTCATGTATAACATTCGCAGTAGAATTGGCAGCAGACAGCTCTTGTCTGATGGGAGGATTGGAGAAGATGCAGCCACAAAGTTTGACTATCCAGCAGCCAGCACAGGTAGACCCAGGACTAACTTGTTTTATAATGAATCTACACAACAATGGCAGACTGCTGTTGGATGGATGAATACTGTGACCACCAGTCAGTTTCACACTATGACTTTAACTTGTCTCAGGCCAATGAGCCCTTCAGTCCCAATGAGAAACTGAACCTGTTGGTGCAGCTGGAGAGGGCACAGACACAAATCAGAATCCTGGAGAATCAGGTGGATGTTTCTCGATTAATGAAACTGCTTTAGCGTTACTAACAGACTCCTTAAATTTATGCTGAGTGCTTAGTAGTATATACCTCTTCTGTTTCAGCTGGAGCATACTTCTAGATATTGGGGAAGAGAAAGGGAGAATTTTTTGACCAAACTTAATGAATATGCCCATGGCTTGGCTTCTACAAGCAGGAACCCCTATAACTTCCCTCTGGTCAGTATCTCAAGCCAAGTGATTTAATTTTTTTCCATTTTGTCTGATTTTGCCTGCTAAAACACATTAAGAAGTATATTAACACAGATAATGAAAAGGGGGAATTTTGAAAATGGTAGTGACAAATTCCTGGTTTTACTTTGTGTTAATAGTCTAAGCTGCTGCTTACTTCTGTTGTACATACGAAAACAAGAGTTAAACATGGGTAAAGTTTTTGTAAATAGTTGTGTATTTCAACCCTTTAGTTGTGAATCATAAGATGTTCTAATGGATATTGTCATCAGACCCTTTACTGTCTGGCAGCAGATGTCTGCAGCTACTCCCTCCGAAATGACCTTGCCTAAATAACACTTTCACACAAACCACTACTCTCTTTTAACTAACACTGTTTATTTCTACTAATAAAAAAAATGTTGTAACCCTGACATTTGTGTCTCTTGCATTTTCAATCATGATAAGTTTACACTGTATATTAACCCATATTCAGTTCTTTTGAGCCTCTACCTCATATTTTGATATATGATCTGTGAGAACAAATGGGCAAAATAAAAGGAAAAAAAAGGCCAAGAAAAGAAATATATTTATTTTTAATTTTTATCTTGATTTGATCAAAATAAAAATCTGAGGTTCATTTCACTTTGTTACATAACCATCTGTGCTTTATTATACCGGTGCATGTAGGGGCCTTAAGGTCAACAAAATGGGCTTCTCTGGCATCAGAATAAGTTCGAAGGTGCTCCTCACCTCCAACTGCCTCTGTTTTTCAATTCGGAAGTTCTCAAGCATCTGAAGATAGAGCAGACAACAATGAGCATGACAGTTCAGATAGTTTGTTCATTGACCTCTTGGCACGGGGCTTTATGTTAATATTTTCTAACTGTTGTTAAATAAGGGCTGTGTCTGGATTCCTGTTGATATTGTACAAAATCTGTTTTCGTTTCAAGTGAGAGGTCTCATCACACCAACTGGAATGAATGTGAGCAAGTGGGCCTGATGAGGAAGAACAAGCTTGGATGTGACAAGGTTACAACTCACATGAATAAGAAAGAGCTGCATCTCGGCCTCTGCAATCCTGCGGCCCAGACATTGACGTGGTCCAAAGCCAAAACTCAGACTCCTGAAGTAATGATCCTCAGAGCCCAGCCAACGGGAGGGCATGTACTGCTCTGGCCAGGGGAAAATGCGGTGATCCCTGCCCATGGCATACAAGCCGAGCTGGACAAGGCTCTGTGCATATTTAGATTGTCAATAGGAACAGAAAGGAAAGAAATACATTCAAACTGAATCATTGTGAAGTAGATTTATCCACACCACTGTCTGAACAGAGAAAACGGAAGGTACATCCTTACCCCTGCTGGAATGTGGTAGTTCTGAATAACTATGTCCTCTTTTATGTATCTCTGCAAACTTACAGCAACAGGATGCAGCCTAAAAGTAAGAAACAAAAACTCTTAGGGTGAGAAAATTTTGCATACGACATTCAACTTTTTATCATATATCAAATTTGTATAATCAATAATCAATAATATTTATTGAGCATGTATGTCATAAACTACACAGATGACTAATTATCAAACATTGTAAACTTCAGATTTAGTTGGCATGTTTTCACTGGGATTTGATTGCTATGGCTAATGTTATTTTTCTAGCACAACACAAAGCTCAGTTGTACAAAAGTGTAAATGTATATATTTTTCTTAGTCTCTAAAAAGCATTTTTGTTGTATTTGAATTTCTTTTTTTATCGGAATTGCACTATTCTACCTCAGTGTTTCCTTCACAGCCCCTCTGACCAAGGGCACCTTCTTTAGCATCTGGAGCAGATTTCCCTTTGTGGAGGCCCTGGCTGCTATAATCTCAGCCCTTAACTCCTCCTGCAAGTCAGGGTGACGGGCTAACTCATACAAGGTCCACAGAAGTGTGATGGAAGTCTGCAACAGGTGATGCAAATGGGTCAAAATTAATATATGCTATATCACAGGACATGAGAACCTATATGTATATTCTGTAAATTTTTTCCATTTTCATTTTTTTGTGTTCTCTCTAGCACAGTTTGTTCTGGTGCCCTCATGGCTGTTCTGCGTGGTTGAAGAGAAGGTGATTTTGAGTAGAACTCTTACTGTGTCCACACCCCCAGCCATCAGCTCAGTTACGCTAGCCTTGATGTCCTCAATGGGCAACTTTTCCAGCAACAGCAGGCTAGCCAGCACCCCAGGGTACTTGCCATCCATATTTGGATCCTGGCACAGACGTCTATAGATGTTCTGGATACAGTGATCTGCTACGCTCCCAAAACAGACACAAGAATTTGTTCACCCAAAATAAATTAAGATCACTCTAAAGCCTTTACTTTTCTGTCAAAATGTCCATCAGCACAAGGACTGGTTGATTGTACACATTATATCTTTATGTGCTTCACTGTTCTGCAACATCTTACCCTGGCTGAAGATGCCATCCCAAGCTTCGACGTGCTGCTTCCACACCCTTGCTCCTAGCAGGCGCAGCAAACTGGGGCGGATGTACAGCATGGGTGCAGTGGTTTTAAACATGAGGGAGATGCAATTAATAAAATGCTGGGCTTTGGGATCGATGTAGTCCAGCAGTAGTCCTAGCCGCTCTCCATAGAGTACCGAGCTCACCGCTGGATACAAAGAACAGAACGATGACAGAAATGGTGAACATAAGGATTCATCCACTGAAGAAGGCAGAGCAGAGACACTGAGTAACTTCATATGGTTAGGGTTAGATAACCTTTGTCTAACTTGCAAATCCCACTGCAGCAACCAATAATAACCAGTGTAACAAAGTGGCATGCCTTACATTCAAGGGCGTATTTGAACAACTCGTGGGAGAGATCAGTAGTCCATTTATTCTGTCCACTTCTCTGAATCTTTTTATGGACTCGTGCCACAAAGTCTCGACCAACTTCATCCAATAGGGGCACAAAGTTCCCCAGCACATTTGGGGAGATCACCTCTTTATTCAGGATGATCCGATTGGCTCTCCACTCCTCCCCATTTCTATGGAGAATAGATTTATTTTAAGATTTAATTCATAAGCAAATTTCTTTAAAAAAGTTATCCATGTATAGGAGAAATATACAAACAAGACTAATTACTTGAGAAGGACCCCGTATTTATGGTTCCTATACTCTCTATATGCATTCCAAGGCTCCACTTTCAGCCTCCTTGGATAGTGGCCTTCAGCTTTGAACAGAATGGCTGCATCCTCTGGGTTGATGATGTTTACACTTTCATAGTAACCAATTTTCTCCCTGCATGTTGAAGCCAAACATTTGACAAATCTATATCAACAATAACAAGTTTCACAAGAAGTCAAAAAGAATTGTAGAATTTCTTTTTCTGAAAAAGAAAATTGCTGGATTTATGTGGTGGAATGTTCCATATTCTATTGTGCAACTGGAAAAATAGTGCACCCTACACATAAAAGCATGGAGCATTGATTTACCAAAATCATTTTGCACGGTGATGCTACATGAGTTACTAACAGATGCACAGTGCTAAGGAGTTGTAGTCTAGAATTGAAATACAAACATTGGTTACCTGTAAATAGGTCCAAAGGTGTTGAAGTTGTGCAGCATGAAATGGTGAAGATTCCTGAACCCATCTGTCTTCCAGAATGTGTACAGGTTGGACACCCCATTTTTCCAGTGCCCGGGGATCTCACTATAAGACCGGATGGTGTCTGGATACATGCTCTGGGCAACCACAGGTCTGCTGTTGCTGTGACAGCTGCGGTGCTGACCTTCAAGGGCCACAGCCATCTGATGGAGGGCCACAACACCGTGTGAGGTTCCCCACCTTGTCATTATTGCACCTCTGTGACAATCTCTGCTGTTCTGCTGCTTATATATATATACACCACTCCCCCTCAACTTCAAGGCCCCTGCAAGGGCAGTTGAGAGGCCTTCAGCCTAGTCATTTTCTCATGCTTACATGTCAAAGTCCTAAAATTATAACAGATTTTACAATCTGTGGAATTTAATTGCTTGCTGAAAAATTGTGTGGCTGTTATTGGCACACATTTTAGAATGTTATCATGGTGCTATAAAAGTAGAAGATGATAGCTACCAGAATGATTACAAGTCACACTGAAAATCTTGACTCTTTAATATTGTGCGGTACATGGGCCAAATCATGTTAATTTGGCATGAGCATCATTATTCTATTCATTTAAGCAGGCTAATTCTGAAAAACAGTTTGATATCCACATTTATTATACCTTTTTAATTTAGAAATCACTTTTGGTTTAGCCCCTGGTATTGACACTGAAGGACTTCATTTTGAAAGACTCTTGTAATACTATTTGCTTCTAACATATATTTTTTGGTGGAAAAGGGGGAATATTAGCAGATATTTTAGAAAAATTAACACAACAATACAACCAGTGTTTTGTACATACTGAAGCAGTTCATCAAAGCTAGACAGACTGCAGTAGTGAGAGACCTTGGCAAGAGAATGTTTTCATCCCAAACAGCTGTGTCCTCCAACACCCAGAAGGCCATTTCTTTAAACAACATCACCTACAGGCCTTCAGTCAGCTTTGGGGCTATAGCCTTGTAGCACTATACGCTGTTACAAGACCTAGCAAAAAAATAAAAAATACTTTCAAGTCATAGTATTTTACTATTAATGTTTACAAATATTGATTTCTTACTATTTGTTTCACTGCAAACTAGTTACAGGTTTACCCATAGTATACAAATAAATGCTGTATAGTTTTATAAGTAATAAAAGCACTGATTCCTTAAAATAGTGTTGGATCTAGCCTGTTAGTTACTGACAATTTCTCTCTGTTTAGTTATATTAGATTTAACTTTATGCCTGAGATGTGCTAAACCTGAACAGCCATAACTTCACCACTTGTGTAACCTCAATTCTATGCAGTACTGTAACCTCACCAGTGCGCCACTTCAGACTATCACTGAGATCTATTTTCAATCTTCAGAACTGAAAATGAAATCTCAAGAAGTTGACCATATGTTCAGACCAGAAGGAGAGGTAGGATTATGGAAATGACACAGCATGACAGGGACCACATTTTAACCTTGTCAGAGTCCTACAGTTCTAAATCAATGCCCCAGAAGCTCCTAAAATGGTATCCTTGACATCTGAGAGTTCTGAGTTCACCTGGTGTATCAACAGATAGCAACTGGAAATAGTAACAACTGCATTTAGTTTTTCAAGAGTGTAGAAGGTGTATTCATTGTAAGGTTATAAAGTACAGTACGCCTCAATGGGTTGCCAGACCACCACAAGGCTACTGCACACAGTCATTCATGAAAGCACAAAAAGCAAAACAGCTTGCCTGAAGCAGGTTTTTGATGAGCTCTACCTGCTGCACCAAAATGCCTCCCTAAACCCACAGTTAAAACAAAAAACTCCTTTTTACTGAAACAGGAAATTCTGAAAAAACATCTGAGATGTTCATAAAGACTTTGCCACAAGTCTCTAACTAGCACTTTAAAAATGCAACTGACTGCAGATGCCATTGTTGCAATATTGATAAGTGCGCAGAAGCAGTTAAATTCAAACATTTGCTATTTTTTCATTTAGTTCATACTGAAATTTAGTTCCTCTGTAATATCTTGGATTACTGGGCCCTAATATTATTAGCAGCAGAACTGATCTTTAATACACAGACACATGTTGGAATTGCTGTTGATTTAAAGCATTGACTGCTGAAAATTGACTGAGGTGAGCTACACTCTACTGTAAGTATAGTAGGTCATAGACTTGTTTTAGGACTTCATAGGAAAAGAGATTCAGCAATGTGATTATTCTTTATTTAGTTGATACCAGAGGTGATTTTCAGTGTTACATTTATACATGCATCAGGGTATTCTTATTGAAGCAACTCAAGTTAGATACCTTGGTCAAGGGTACTGTAGCAGGAGTCAGTTTAAAATGAAACCTTCAGATTGTTCTTGACTTCCCCATTATTATGAAATAATTTATTTTGACCTAAATGTCAGAGGTAAACTGCTTTACAGATGCATCTTGTTAACTCTACATGTTATCAAACCTCATTGCCTGTTCCTAATATGATCTAAGGGCTGCATCTCCACTACTGAATGCCAGAGTGCTCCTGTTGAGAGAAAAAAAATTATTGACTATGTCACCACATTATTTAAGTAGCAGGAAACCTTGCATAGTAAATAAGTTTCAATGAATTACCCATTAATGTGTCCCAGCATATCACATCACAAATCCTCATATTCATGTTTACAGTGGCCCACAAACAAAGGATGAGCTTGAACCCCACGTCTTAAAAGAAAGCGAGAATGAGAAAACCCTAGATATCCTTACAAATTCATTGTAAACAAAAGACACAGCTGCAGCAAAACCATAACAGTCTGGCAACACTATGTTTCTCTGTAATCATATAGAAGAGGATTGGACTCCACTGATGCCTACAGCTTGAAACACAACATAAGACACTGATAATAAATATAAAATAACTGAAGCAAAAAGCTAAATAAATAAGCAATTAATAACAACAATAAATACCAGAAAAAGAAAATGTGTTCAGTGCTTAAAAGCTTTTAAATTTTGTTCATAACTACACCAGTAGTAAAAGTATCAAGAATAATAAAGATAATAAAGAATATCTTGTCAGAAGACTCTTGTATATCTTCAGTGTAAATATAACTAATTTTAACTATGCAGAAGATGTACCTTAAGAGCCTGCAGCGGAAATCAGCCAGTCGGGGGTAAGCCTGTGACACACTAGAAGTCTGTGCTTCATCACTCCACAATCTTTCTGCTGCTGCGCTTGCCCTTGGCCTGTTTGCAAACACACATACACAGCATACCCATCTTTCTAAGAACAATGTCAGAATAAACTAAGTGGGCTTTAATCTCATGATTAATCAATAAAAATGCTGAAACTGGAACCAGTTTAAATGATGAAATCACACATTTGAGACATGGCTGAGCTAGAACCTCTTACCACAGGTATGGAGCAAGGTTGGTGGCGTCCACATACTCGCCCCACATGCAAACCTCTCCACCAATCAGCAGCCTCCTCTGGTGCTCTGTCCCTGTGTCCACACAGAAATAAATGAGACCTCAGGCAACACATTTGGGAACAAACTACAGCGTCGTCCTCATTCAAATCAAATATTTAACATGAGTGTAAGCCTCACTAGATTGTACTGAGTACCTTTGAATAAAAAATGAACTTCATTGACATGTTATAATCTGATCTCTATGTGAAAAGAAAGTGGGTTTTAATGGAAGGGGATTCAAATTTTACTTTAAATTGTATCATCAGCCAGTGGTACATAAAAGATACAAAACATATCATCCTTTCTGGAAAGCAAGTAACACGGTTATTTATTCTATTAAGTTGTTCTAACTTATATTAGTCTTCTAACATATTAGTCTGATTAAATTATTGCTCACTACATTTTTCATTTAAATAAAATGAATGATTTATGATTTGGCTCTGGACTGCTGCAACCCTGCTGTGGATTAAGTGGTTAACAAAAATGGATGGATGGATGGATGGATAGATGGATAGATGATTTATTATAACTAATAAAAGCACTATAGTTTGAACTATAGGTCATCAAAAGGTCCACCTAGCAATGAAAACTCATGACCTGAACCATGAGCAAAGTAGTCCAAGATTTTATTTTTCTCTTGCTTGTTTTAATTGTTGTAGCGCAGTTATCTGCAAAATATGATAGTTCAGACTGCTTAAAATAAAAACTTATTTCTGTTAGTTCCATTGTACATTAATACCACAATTATAAATACCCCCTACATCACTGCTCCACAACAGTGCTCTTATTTTAGCACTTCATGTATATTATCATAACAATGTATAATTTTTTAAAAAATTCTAAAAAGTTTAACAATTTTTTTTTTGGAATTTTCTATTATCTGTTTTTTGTGATTTTTTTTGCCATTGTTATGTATGTTTTCAAGCTCTATTCGAGCTCCAGTTATGCAGGATACTGTTCTAATTACCTCTTACAGTGCTGATTCAGTAAGTGCTCCATTTCTGAAGAATAAATATAGCGCTTCTCAAAATATTACTGTGCTTTAGCCACTGTAGAGCACAAGATCTATCAAAAAAGATTTTGAGCTCCTTCCATCAAAAACTGCAGAAAGGAGTCACTTAAAACCAAAAACCAAGCGACCACAAGTTTCCAGCCTAAACTGGCTTATGTGTATCAGCTTATCTGAATATCTATTTTACACCTATCTTTATTTTTCAACTAGCAATCTAGAAACAATTAAAATTTTCACAGAAAATTATGAAACTCAACCTGAAACACAGGCTACTGATAATAATGCCAGTCCAGAAGGAGATATCCAGAGAGTAAGCAGAGCACAAGATGTTCAAATATAAGGTTTCAGGTTTGGGCAGTGCTCCAGTGCAGCAATATGACAAGGTCCAGGGGAAGGAGAGGCACGAGTTGATACAGGAGGAGGAGGAGTGTGCAACAATGGAGGAAGAACTATAGATGACTATAGCATGCAGCTGCAGGGTGGATTAGATGGGAACAAGCACTGAAAGTAAGATATGGGCAGACCTTGGAGAGCAGAGCCTCGCTGTATTAAGTTCTTGATCTGAGCAGTTAACAATGTGCTGCCTAGTCATTTGACCTGTACACCTAGGGAAAAGTGTATTGTCCATCCCTGGAGCAGCAGCTGTCCAAGTGAGGACCACTATCGGTGGCACCATAATAAGTGCTTAAGGCAATGGAACAGTATATCAGTGAGGGGATACCACACAGCAGAACCTGCCAGTAGCTAAGGAGATCATAAAATTTGGGAAGGGAAGTAAAAGAGTAAAGTCAGTAGCAGGTCAGGGCTTCCAGTGATGGTGAGAGACCAGCAATTGATGACTGACAGGTTTCCAGCCACAGCCACTGTGGGAAGGATATGTGGTATATGACAAAGCTGTGAAAATATAAGCAGCTGAACCTGCAGATAAAGTTTTACAGGAGATCCTTTTGTGATAGTATGTTTCCTAAAGGTTAAATGGTCTATTAATTGGATTTGGGTTCTTGGGAATACAATCGGGTTGGAGGCAGCATTGACTAATCTGGGTAAGATGGAATATGTAATTCTGGACCTCTGAGAGCCTTTGGTTTTCAGCTGTTGTACTGCAGTTCATGCTGTCATTTATTTCTAAACTGAGATTCTGACTTGTAAAAGCAATCTCTCAATAGTGCATAAAATTGAAGATTCAGTTCTGACCCATGAATGCGAAGGGCCGCACAGTGTAGTAGTGAGACCACTCATGTATGGGTCTGGGCTGGTCTAGGTACCAAGGTGAAGCAAGTATGACTCGAACCCCTGCAGCAGTCATCTTGCGCACTTCACACATGTAACACCCTCCCCTCCAAATTTCCACCACATCCAAGGAACTTGGCTGAAAGAAAAATCATAACAACAATAGCAGGAAAAGGGCAGGGAAGTAACTTCAACCATCAGAAACATTCACGCAGACAGCAATACAGTGGAAAATCATCTGACAAACAACAGCAGATTGACTGTGAAGTGTGTGGCTGTGACTTTTGAACTGAACTGCACACTTACAATGTCATGGTGGTGAAAGACATCCTGCCAGACTATAGATGTCTTATTTAGTGTTGCAGTAATACTCATCATGCTGGAATACAAAGACCAGTACATAGCCAGTCAGTCAAACATTCTTACCTCACATGGCAAGCACTTGAATTCTCCATATGAGCGCCTATATTGCATTCTGTTTATAAGCAATGTCAGAAATACCTGATTTTTCAACATATTCCATGCTCCTTTAATATATACACTTACCTTTTCCAATACAGCGATTCCAGTTTTCCATAGTCTGTTCCAAACCCCATCTTCGACATGAACACTCTGACATCTGGGTTTGATTTCCTAACCACAGCACAGCATGTTCAAATATTAATGTATATTTCCCTTACAGGCAGAGATTAGCAGATTATTTCAAAATAGATTTGTTCACCCACTGTGGAATATTGTGAAAGAAGAGCACTAGAGCCTGTGATTAAGTAATGACATTTAGTGAGTGTGTGGCTTACCAACAGCTGAGGTCGACCTCATCCCCTCCAAGGTGGATATAGGAATCAGGAAAAAGTGTGCTGACCTCCCTCAGAAGGTGCGCCATGAATTTGTAGGTGGCACTAAGGGTGGGATTTACTGGCCCAAAAGTCCCAGATGGTTGTGAACCCTTATAGCAGGAAGTCAGCAAGTCAGGCTGCCCTGGGAGAACCGAGTGTGTTAAACCTGTTACTACACGTAGACTCAAACTCACACTACACCCTAGTGGTCATATGACCTTCCTTTGTTGGTGTTCAAAATGAAAAAGTCACCTTTGCATTTCAGAAGTTTAACTTCAAGTTATGTAGCCTGATTAATGAGACAAATACCTAGGCGGTAAACATAAGCTTTGTCACTCAGAGACAAAGTTGTAAGCGGTGCCTGGTATATGGTTTACCTTTCCCCCAGGACTGAGTATGACCTGGTGAGTCAAACTCAGGTATGATTCGGATCCCACGTAACCTGGCATGAGAAATCACCTTGTGCACATCCACCTGGGTGTACACGTGCGTTTGGGGATGGAAAGCTCCCTGATCCAGAGGGAACATGTTAAAATTAATCATAACACAATATTTATCTAACTGTTTCTGGTCAGTTAGCAAATTATTCATCAAGCAAGTTGAAGTTGTACTGAAATTTTCACAAATTTCCTTTTTACTGCAATTGTTTTGCAAAATAAATGATCTGTTGTACCTTGGTGCTAAGTTTAGGAAAGCTTTGGCTCTGATAAGGGAAAGAAGAGTCATCCACAATATGCCAATGAAGCACGTTGAATTTGTTGTAGGCCATAGCATCCTTAAGAAAAAAAAGAATGAAAAAGAGAAGAAAAACTTTTTCCCCCCAGTTTCCATACCTGTATATTTCATAATATTTGAATTATGTTACCAGAGCTTTCAGGATAGTCTTCACTGGTAAGAAGTGCCTGGAGGTGTCCAGTAGAATCCCTCTGTATTCAAAGCGAGGAAAATCTTCGATCTCGGTTTTATTTATGTAATACTAAAAGAGAAAAAAAAAGGTATAATTTTTTATACCTTTTTTTATGGAGTTATTTTAAATGATGTTGGTGGATGCTCCTGTTTATGCTCATTAAATGTCACCTTGAGCTACCTTTGGATAACAAAATAAATAATGTAATGGCAACTGGCCACATATACAAGAGAAGTCAGACTTGACTGTGTCCAAAATCTCCTTATATTTACTTCTACAGGTGAGTACAATGCAGAGAAGATTTATTGTAAAGGACTCACAGTGTGGTAATCATCTTCATAAATCAACTGACTGAATGACTCCAGGCCTGAATAATATTGACATAAGAAAAAATCCAGATATACATGTTCAGTATAATAACATAAGAAATAATGCTGGAAGTGTCAGAGAAATCAAATTATTATAAAATGCATACTGAACAACTGAAGCACAGTTGTTTTGGGGGATTATTCTGCAATAGTGAAAATGACTTACCTCTAAGTGCCCCCCACACTGTGTTTGCAGTTAACTCTCCATGGCCTGCAGATACACTCAGCTTGTCTGTGAAATATTACTGTAAGTAATAGACATCTTGACTGACTTTCTCTGCTCATAAATTGACTTTCCCTGATTTTACTGCAGTGTTTGGCACAAAAATGCAGATTGTTTCCACTCAAAAATTGACAGAAATTTTAGAAACTACATTTGTGAAGAAAATAAGTATAAAAACAAGACGGAAAATGTTTTTATCTTTCAAAATTTGTTTCTCAAGTGTTTCTAACACAAGAAACCAAAGTATGGTTTGCACCTTCGCATGTAAGACATTTTCAGGAAGACTTTCTTAAAATGTTTCACTGTGTTGGATCTTAAGACATAAACTCTGGAAAACAATCTGTGCAGGTAGGAAGTTAAAATACGATAAAGGCTGAATAAAGGACACAGGCACTCACAGTTCTCTTTGGAGCCTGCAGAGGGGTAACCTTCACACCCTTCCTCCTGTACACGCACCACCATGGTAAAGTTTCCCATTCCACCTGTGGCCATCCAGGCTGCATCCCCTGAAACGTAGTAGACAGAAGTTGTGATTAGTAGCCTTTCCTGATGTTTTTTCCACTTTATTAATGACAATAAAAACCTATTTAAAACTTGCTGAATCATTGAAGACTTTCTCCAATCTATCATATGATTGCATTCCAAAATGTATAAAAACTATATACTTTCAAAAACCAAATTCATTGCAATAAACCCATCATTAAAAATCTTTCTGTATCTTAATGAAGTGTTAGAACATTAAAATCAATAATCAAATAATACATTTTAAAAATATTTCCCCCTCTTCCCCAGCTTGGACTCATTATCAGGTACTGTCAACTAACCTTAGGAGGAGAACCCCAACATAAGTCAATCACTAACAAACCTGCCTAATCTGGACTCACTGGTTGGGGGGGGGGGGGGGTAGTCTGCTCAGTTTAGTTCCTCCTAGTAACCAGCAAGAAATCAAGGCTGTTTTCCCTGTGACCAGGAAAAAAGAATCCTCAAGACCACCAGAAAAAAGAGGCTCACCAACTCTGGGGACAACAAAACCATCCAGTACCTCATTCCACACAACCAACCATCTCAACCCCTAGCAACTCTTGAAGATGCCAAGGTCCCAAAGCCATCCTGTGCAGACACCATACTATCTCTATGCTGATGTAGGGTAGCTTCCACTGGGAACAGCTAGATGAGACAAGGACATAGACTATCCTGTCATATACCTGCAGTTCTTCTTTGAGCGACCCCAAGCCAAACGCAGACAAAGTAAAAAGTAAATATACTTAGATTCTTTATTTTGTGTTTTAGACCTGATCTTGTTTTTCTGCTCATCACAAAGCTTCTTATTGCTATTGTTAAGATTAATTTAAACCTTATAGTAATCACACAAAAGCTTTTACACCCCTGTAGTGAAACATAATAAGAATGAAAAAAGGAGCATGGCTCCCTTTTTACTGGGCAAACTGGTCTGTGACAATAGAACAATCAGAAGGAAACAAAGGGAATCCAGGGCACCGATCTAAGCACACGAGGGCTGTAGCAAGCTAAAATGCATGTTCAGTACATCTACTGTATTTTGTATGTCATATCATTTACCTATTAAATGATTTTAATTGAAATACATTGCAATCTGACAGTACTTAATGAAAAACTATCTGGAAGGTCTAGGACATACAGCACAAGGGGATGGGAACACACCTCCGACATCACGTGTCCAGCTCTCAGATGCATCCATTCTCTACTTAAATTCTGAAGCTTGAAAAAGTCTGAAAAGTTCCCAAAAACCGGGCAAATCACAACCAAATTCAACACTGGGGTATAGACTGTACTCTCAAACAGGCTACAACAGCCAACGACCATGTTAAGTGCTGATGTTGTCAGCGAAGAACTAGAAAGCACGTCTCCAATTAGTAGATGAGTATCAAAACTTCTGAGATGTGAGGAAAAAATATGATTAGATGAATTCTGCTTTCTTTTGCATCAAATTAACAGAAGGATCACAATTTGGTGCAAGCAACGGGTTTAAGAAGCTGTCCTGTTTGGTATTAGTAGTACAGGCCAGTGGTGGTGGGAAAGGGAATGTTTTAGGAATGTCTTATCTGATCAAGTTGCAGTTACTCAAGGATTTATACTGAGAAACATTCGTTCTGGATTACCATTTGCACCCCATTATCCACCCTCGGTTTGTGCACATCCTCTTATCTGAGTAAACTGCCTGTCAGTACTCCTCCACCGACTGTTTTACTACCATGTCCTGGTTATTGTCCAGTATCTAACCATACCTACAACAAGTTGTTTATAAGGAGGCCACCATGTATTGTTCAGGGAGACACTCAGAAGTTCTCCCAGCTTGCTGTGGGCACAGACCCTGAACTGAAAATAAAGGTTTTGATAGAAGTGTTGACCTGAATTAATTTTTTTGAGTGTCATGGTGTGGGGAATGTTTTCCTGATAACCAGTGAATATTTAAATGACACAGCACGTCTGACAATCACTGCTGAAGTTCATCCCTCTGTCACAACAGTATCTCGTCTTTGATGGACACTTTTAGTATAATAAACCATCATGTCAAAAAGGTGCATTGTGTAACTGGATGGTTATTAGGTGCACCTACCTAGTAGCATTTTGTGTCTCCTTTGCCCTTCAAAACAGCATTAGCATACTGAGATGACTGTGCAGCATAGCTGCTGCAAATTTGGTCAGTTGCAGAGTTCTGCTGTGAATAGGCCTGAACACATCATCAAAAGATGCCCGATCTGGGGACCATGCAGGTCACTGAAGGAATGAAATCCTGCTGCCATGGCCATGTTACCAGAACCATTCAGCAATACCACATACCTTTTTTCACATGGTGTATTGTTATACTATACACTAATGGAAGGATAGAAATATAATCAAATAGAAGTTTGGAAAACAATGCTAGATATTATAGAACATAATAGGCATCTTTATACACATATATATATATATATAGAGAGAGAGAGAGAGAGAGAGAGAGAGAGTTTACCTGTATCTGCTGTGTATCCAGGGAAGAATAATTTGAAGTATCTCTTGAAAGCAGCATCCATTACAGAGCATCCAGCCTGTGTGATGGAGTCTTCAGCATACTGGAAGGAGAACTCCTCTGGATTTAATAAGTACTGCTCAGAAGACTGACTGATCTTCTGGGGCATGGGCCAAACTCCTTCACTTGATGGAACTCTTTGGAGTATAATTAAGAATACAAAGAAATGCCAAGTAAAACTGGGAAAAAAATATCTGGTGTATATAAACATTTTATCTAACATTTGCTTTTTCATTCTGATAAAATATCAAGCAGCTTATATAAATGGTGTGACTAGAATACCCTGTTTCTACTTCACACAAGTACCAAATAACTGGTCAGCAAACAGGTCCATGAAAGAAAAGGTGGTCATATGACCCCTCCCCCCCAGGCCTTACAACACTGGACAGCATTTCACTGATGGATACAAAAGAACCTGACTGGCATTTTTAGTTAACAATAGCACAGAACTAGATCACAACAAAAGTCAAAGTCAGTATATCCAGAAACAAAAATACATATAGATATAAATACAACAGTACAAGGGCAAAAGATTATAATATCTGACAGATCATGTAACATCTAAGTTCAAGAAAGGTGACAAAATTATACACAATTCTTCAGAATTACAGTGTAGGTCAGGAGTTAGTTATTTTTAATTGGTCACAACAATACAAAGACAGAAACAGCGAGACATTGCTTTGTATAACCAGAAAATATCTCATTAAGTCATAATCAAGTAATTTACTGTTTGAATTTCCTTTAGATCTTGATAATTACACTCACCTTTTGTCTTCTCTCTTATTTCTCTCTGATGTATTACTGTAGACTGCACGTCACCTGAGAAGCGAGTACAGCCAACTGTACATTGGTGCCCGGCGCCTTTTGGCCTAACAGTAGGATCATGATACCCATCAAAAGAGCTGCCTGAAGACCGAACTATGACTTAACCTTCACTGACACCAGTTCTGTACCATCTTACTGAAGTAATCTTCTTCATTATAGACACTTCCTGCTCATTCCCATTGCAACACACTAGGACAGCTAGGAGGGGTGGGCAGCTGCTTGTCCTTGGACACCTTTTTCTTCTTTTCTTCAGGTTGGAAGTTTTTTGTTTTCTTCGTCATCTTCCAGTTGGATGGTGGTGCAGCAGAGCCTCAAAACACCTGTTTTTTGGGGCATAGGTTCAAATCTGGCTCAGTCTGAGTGCAAGTTCTCCCTGTGTTTGCATGGATTCTCCTCCCACAGTCCGAAGATATGCGTTTCAGGCTAACTCGTTACTCTAAATTTCCTATGGTGTATGGCTACCCTGTGATACACCAACTCCCATCATGGGTACACCTCTCCTATCTTTGTGTCCAGTGATCCCAGAAATGGCTCTAGACGGCATTGACAGGAATATGTTGTTAACCAAACTGTTGCCAGTTAATGTTTACAAACCTTTTTTTTTCTTTTATCACTTCATGACACAAGTATAGAATTGTTCAATATGCTTCCATCACAGTTGAGAAGAGTGCTTTATATAAAATAATTTTAGTTTATCGCAGATGAATGCTCCAATTTCTGGGTAAAGTAAAAGTTCAGTTCAAAGCCTAGTAAGGATCTATCACTTTGACCGCTTACACTCCTCAGTTAATCAACTCCACAGCACTTTATTTATAGATTGAGTACAGATCTTATCACCCTGTAGAAGATCCTGGAGGACTCAAAACACTGATAAAAGAAAGTTTGAAACAAATTAATTTTATTGTATTAACACAATGGAAGAACTGTAATAGACAAAATATCTGAAATTATTCTGATTAAACATGCAAATATTACATTCATTAGAAAACCTTGGCCAAGGAAAAGCTACATTTTACTTTACACCAGTACTGAAGATATTCTTTAGCTGCAACCTAGTAAAAATAACTGCAAATGAATTTTAAATAAAGTGACATTTGGTACGCATCGGCCAGATGGATTAAAACTAACACTGCATCACAGCACAATGAGGTCCCTGAAATAACCCGTTTCACACCATTGCAAGTCCATTATGTCCTGCTAAGGATCAGGCAGAGGGAGGATAACAGTGGGCCAGCAGGGCCAAACTGAGACAAGTCAAACAATATAACATCAGCTAGACAGAAGAGTTCTTCCAAAAGGGACAATTTTGTCTGGGACAGGTCTGCACCAAGATTTCAGAAAAAAAAATCCTGTTCACTGCCACCCACAAGACCAACTAAAAACCCCATGTATTGCTACCCACAAGTATAACATAAAAACCTAGTGCGACATGCTATGCCCAGTTCAAGAAGTGACCAAGCACAGAGCGTCTGTGGATTGAACTTCCCAGTATTTTTATTCTCAAAATAAATACCTGCAAAAGTCAAAGCACTCTGTTCAAATCAAGTAAACAGGAAGGAATGACTTGTCCAACTTAGCAGAAGAAAAACAAACTCCAGAACAAGAACACTAAGTCAAACACCCCACTTAGCTATAATAAGACACACCTCTATCTCTAAACTTCAGAAAAAACTAAAACAATTTCTCCCTCCAGCTCTCTGGGTCCCTCTCATAACAGAGTCAGACTGATTCAGGTGAACACACTTGGGGCTTGTTTTTTTTCCAAATGACACCTAGCTGTAGGTTCTTGTGAAAGATGTTTTGCTCTGTCCTGCATAAGGGGCATGGAACTCAACACAACTGTAGACGCTTTTGTCCTGTCGGAATTGCACAGATTGTATATGTTTGTATTAGTGGAAGGAAGCCAGGAGTGGAAAAGCAGGAAGAGGGAGCTAGTTTACCATTACCCTGCCCTATTATTATGGTATTAAGAGCTATAAAAAGGGCTACTCTATGTTTGGGAGCGAGCCACTACACTATACTACACATGCCACATGAGTGTAATTGTTCAGAATTAATGCTGTATGAAAAAGAACCTCAGTGTAGGAGCCACATTCAAATCTGCAGAATGTGTGAGCAGGACCAGGTTCCAGTCTGCTACACTGCATTTCTCACCTGGTGTAACCATTAAGGTGATGGTGAAAAACACCTTCATTCATTTAGTCACCTGATATTTTTCTCAAAAGCAACTTTCATACTATTCATCGTACAATTTTTACCCATTGACATAACTGGGCAATTTTACTTAAGCACCACACTCAGTGGCACTACAGCAAGAGGTGGGTTCAAACCGGTCTCTCAGAGCGGTTATAGCTGCTTATTCACAAGGATTAATAAAACTTATAAGCTCATGACTTAATTTACTGCCTATAAATGGATACATTTATGCAAAGAAAATCTGATATTGCAAGTTACTAATAAGTTGAGGTATTGAAAGCTATGGTCTCACCCCACATTATGACCTCCTGTACAAATATTGATTAAAAGTGACTCCTTAGCACCATGTGCATGAAATTAGTAAGTGATACACAATGTTTGTACCACACAGAACCCACACACCTACATGTCTCCTCTTGGTTTGTCAATCCTCCACCTTAAGCCAGCCCTTCTTGTAGTCCATTAACAGTTCTAGGTAGTACTGCCACTCTGGTTCGCTGTCATACTTCACCTCAAAAACAACCTTCAAAGGGTTGGGGTGCGGCTCATGTACACGCACCACGATACCCTTGTACCATACTTCTGATTTATCCTTCTCTTCGTACAAGTGGCAAATTCTCTTGCCGACCAGTTCAGGGTAGCAATCCTTCATGGCTTGCCTTGCTGTGCGCACCGCTGAGCGCAGAACCCACCTCCTGCGCTGGGTGGTGTGACTGGCTGATAGATAGGAGCAGTACTTGATCTGGACCATTGATCTACGAAGGTGCATAGACTTTGTAGACCTGCGCAGATGCAGGGATTTTGTGGAATGGCAGAGCTGGAGAGCCTTGGATGAACGTGTAGATTTTTGTGTCTCAGAAGAGCTGCTTTTCATGGACTTAGCCACTTTTGGATGTACTGTCCAAGCATTTTCTGAGAAATTTCTTCCCACTGAAGCATTTCTGTTGCCACTGTGTACCCCTGTGTGTGCAGGTTGTCCACATCTCCCCGTTTTGCAAACACGCTGGTGATTGGCTTCACACCCAATTGGATCCTTTTTGAATAGGACCTTCCTCAACTTCAGGATCATACCTGAGTGTGTGTGGGAGTTCACTGGTAATGTTGAGGAGGTAGAAGACTGACTTTGGCAGGAAAATGTGGAAGTTCTTTCTGTGTCAGTATCACTGCCTACTGAACAGTCATCAGACATCACAGGACCCCATGCACTGTCAGGCACTTCCATCCCAGCCTGCTCCAGGTTGGGGGAATCCTGTTCTGTCTTGATTTTAATATTCACCAGGTCTTCACTGAAAGTACCTTGAGAACTTTCTGCATCTTTAGTAAGGGATTTTACAATACTCCAGTTATCAGAGTGCTGATATTGCAAGTCTCCCTCAGAAAGCAGACTCCTTGACACATTCTTCCTTTTGCTGTTTCTTTTTTGCTTCTTAATGTATACCTTGTTCTTCAGATGTTTAGGGGAATCTTGCACCAAGAATTTGCTTTGGGGACATTTTGCGGTGTAATCTTCACAGTGTTTTAAAAGAACTTGTTCCTTCTTCACCGTGGTACCAAGTTCTGCTCCTGAAAGAAAGACCACTCATATTACAAAGTCACTCATCTTTAATTGCATTAGCTTAAAAAATTATCCCCAAAAACAAATCAAATAATGAATTAATTTGATTAAAATCAATACAGCATGAGCCATTATATGTAAAACTATCAAGTCAGTTGTTACGGGAAATCATTTCCAGTTAACATCTAATTATTTATATGCAGACCATCATGTGTTCTGCAAATATGTGTTATAAAAGGCCATTGTGTCTTTCAACACATTTTGATTTAGAAAAAATATGTAAAATACTACATTTTACAAGAAAAATAAAATAACCTATTAAATAAAACACGCAGTGAAAAAAAATATATGGTTAACTGTCCTTGGTATCAACAGCATTTATACAGGCATTCAAGAATATCAAAATTATCATGTTGGACACTCTCTGATCCACTGAATAAATAGAGGAAAAAATAAGAGTAATGGCAGAATATTTTTTGGGTTTTTGAAAATCATTGGATGATCTACCATTTAAAATTTTTAATACTGATACAAATGCGTAACTTCTTGTCCTTTCCCTTTTTGGCTTTTTGACCAACCTCTCCTGGACTATACATATGTAATAATATCTATTATCAAAAGAGATCACGCTGCATGTTTATACAAAAATATTCTGCTGGCTGATTAAAACAAGCCCTTTTTATTAACTCAATTTATAAAAATTACAAACTTACAGGTAAGGTTCTATATAAGCTAAGGTAAAACTATAGTACTAAGGAAATGTCTGACTTTTTAATAACTCTGAACTACACCAACATGAAAATTGCCTTCAAATTTCTGAAAAATACAGCATTTTTACAACATTCTACTCAGTGTTGCTGAGAAATTCATCACATAATTATATCCAGAACTCCAGTTCCAGCATATCCAGTTTATGCCAATTTTTTAAAATCTATACAGGCAATAAAAGCTTAATGATACAGATGTGCCGCAATCAGTTTAGAGGTTAGTTTCCATAAAGTTTGTGAATGAAAATGAAAGATATTTTGTAAGAATACATACATATATATATATTAATCTTCCAGATACACTAAAGTGAAAATTAATGAAAAATGATGGAACAAAAAAAATGGCATCTTTCCAAGCTCCTGTTCAGTGCTGACTGCTGCCTGATTTATCCCACAAGTGACTGATTGACCACCAACACCTCTGAGCACCTGTACTGAAATGTAAATTCTGCTGAAGCCAGCCAAAAACTTCCTTCCTTCAGTGCATCTTATTGGCAGCTAAGAGCTGTGTGTTTTGTCTGTTGAAAAATGAAAGCACAGAGATGACAGAGATGGAAAACTGCATGACTGCATGACATGACTCCATGGTTCCCACTGTCAGGGTCTGGGGCTGCTTTGCTGCTGAGTTGGTGATGCTTTCCAAACCCATGGTAACCTTAATCAGCATGACACTCTTCAGAGCAGTCCTATTCCATCAGGATTATGTCTAGTTACATAGTCTTTCAGCAAGATAATGACACAAAAACACTCAGCATTGGGTATGAACTATCTGGTGAGGAAGAGAAGTGAAAAACAACTCAAATTAAGGACTCATACTGGCATAGAATGCTGTGTGCCATTTAAAATATAATCACCAAAATGGCAAAGTTTGCCATCCATATTAACAGAGTTCCTCCACAATGATACATCTTGTGTCTTTAAGACTGAAAGGGGTCTGTCAGTTGTCACTGTGATTAAGCCCACCCATGTGTACAAAGTATGAATAGTGCTTTGGATGTGATTTCTGATGTAGTTTGACCCAAAATTTATATTTTTTATTTTCCAGGGCATCTACAGTATCCTTGAAAGTCTCCTCCTATAGCACAGGTCAAAAAAAATCTATGCTTTTTTCATATTGCTTCTTCAATGCCAAGCTTTCAAATCCACATGATTTAAAAGTTCTAATCTTTCTATTTATGGGAATATCATCGCAGAGCATCTTTCGTAGATCTTTCACTGTCACTCTAATCTTCAGAATATTTTTTCAGTGGTAGATTAATCATTCCAGCATTCATCATTTGTCAACTTCTTGTTCTTACTATAAACACTAAACAGGGCTTCTGTACTTGCTTCTTTGTGTTTAACTGCAACTGCATTTTTGCTCTCCATTTGACTTGGATAAATAGGACCTTGATGTCTTCCACATGCTTTGTCGATAATGTGCTATTCCTTGCATGTGAAATCTACTAAATTTTGAATTGCTATTCCTATTGCTCTTCCACTAGCTACTCTCACATTATTTTCAGAGTACCTGGAAAAAGTGGGCAGCCCTTTATTGCTCTTTACCAATTAGTAATTGTTCTGTTTCTCCATGTTTCACCTGCCACCTCGTTATTCATTTGGACAATTGGATGTTATGGCACACCAATCTTTCTGAATATATTTCACATTTTGACATGCCAGATGTAGAGTTTTTGCTATAATCAACAAAACAAAAGTAGAGTTCATTTTGGTATTTTTTGGCATTTGCTTATTCAATTATCCATTTCTGAATCTGGCCTCTACAAAAAGTTAAATTATCATGTGAAGTTGCAGTCTTTGCTCAGTAATGTTGAGCACAACCTTACTTCTATGGAAGATTGTCAGAAAGTTTGCACTCTGTTTTGTCTCCTTTGGTGATGGAATGCAAACTGATCTTTTACAGTGTGTAGGGGAGGGCAGGGCTAGTTCTTATACTCATGGCAGCAAAAAGTGTATCTCAGTATGAGTCTATAAGTAAAACTCAAAGAGTTGGGTAAAAATTGGTACCTCTTATCTTTATACCTTAGATTGGTGAAATGTTACTAGCGTTCACACACATTGGCAATTTGTAAAACAAAACCCAGTACATGGGGTTGTATGTCTATATTATTTGAATGGGTTCTCAGTATTAACACACATACATAAGCATTAAATTTGTCATTTTCAGAATATATTTGCATGAAAATATTTTGCTCCCATTTCTGATTTTTATATGCAATTTTTAAAAGCCAGAATCCTTATTGATAATCAGTGTTTACACTGTCATTAACAACATGTAAATTTAAGGTATAAACATTAGAACTATTATTGTTTTTATATAAGCTGTAGGCTATTGAACAGAATTACTATATTCAAAAGATGTGCGACAACCTGCCTCTGCTGCTTCAAAACTAGCTTTTAGCTACCTTGACTTAAAAACTTAAATATAAGCTTCATTAAAGTGCTTACTTTCTTCTTTATGATAACTACATATATTTGTGTGTACAAGTGTGTCATCACCTTGTATTACAAAGAGACATTAAAAGTTGTTATGATGCCTTTAAAATACAAAATTTTACACTCATCTCAAATGTTTAGTCTTTCTCAAATGACTAAACATATGATCAAGACATGACATTGCAATTTTGATATTAATGAGCAAAAAAAAAAAAAAAAAAAACACACAGAATAGTTTGTTTGTAATTACCAGTGTGACAACCAGCTCATATGACAAGAAGCTCTAGACTTGTCTGCATCAGTGTAACTATCCCACCAGGAGATTAAATTCCTGTCAGGGTAACTCAAGGCTGAATGTCAAAGTGGAGATGCTGGACTAAATCTTCTAACCACAGAGTAATATTCATTTTCAACCACGCTGGGCAGCAGCATACAAGACAATCATGATGGCAGATGAACACATTCAGTGACATTGACAAAACTACATGAGTATATATACTTTGTCCACTACCAAACAACACAATGGGGTTTGAACCTGAAACCCATCTAGTGTAGTTCTTTACTCACTGCACTGTCTGCTGTATGGTAGGAGAAAAAGAAATTGAAGAGCTAGAAGAGGAGTTTCTCCAGTTGAAGCTATTAGGTCGGTTTGAATTTGTCAATTCCACCAGCATGCTTTACTTCCCGTAGGTTAGTTTCCTTATAATATACAAGTATTCTCCTCCTACATTATATATTTCACCAATAAGCCCAACTGAAGATTAAGATGTTAAAGACATACAGGTTGGTTAGTTCATAAGTTATCTAGATAATTAAAAGATGCAAGAGGATAAGAATCCGCTACCTGGGCTGTCTGTTGTTGACCTGCAGTTGAAGTAGAATCTGTAAAAAATAAATGGGACTTGAAGTAAAAATAGCCATCACAGCATGAGCTCATCTTGGGGATTTTTGTGGCACTGGGAATTGTCATACAGGGGCAGCAGCCAAAAACAAGATGGAAAGATCTTCCCCATAATATTCAAGCATTAAGATCACATATGTGTTAATACATAAAATAATGACAGTGACACACCTTGACATAGAAATTTTTGGCCTTAGTATTACATTTTTAAATTATTTTTACATTAACCACATTAAAAAAAATAAGGTATGGAGGGTCTGGGGAGATAAGTCTCATCATAAAAAATGCTCAGCTTTAGTTTTTGGTAACTATCTCACAAGGTGTAGAAATAATGAAAATATAAAATATTTCTAACATGTCTGCAATAAAAGTTAACTGAAGGAAATCCATCTGTTTGTATGTTCTCCCTATGTCTGAATAGGTTTTCTCCAGGTGTCCCGGTTTACTCTCTCAGTCCAAAGACATGTTTCAGATAATAGGTCGCTGTAAATTGCCCATAGTGTGTGTAGGATTGGTGTCTCTTGCAAGGTGTATTTCCCTGACCAGGATAAGCAGTTAAGGATAATGGATAATTTTCTTATATGGATGGCAAGGCATAAAAAGTTTGAATATGCAGTAATATCTACTTTTATATTTCTATGTTGACTTTTTATAAATTTAATTTTATTCAAATATATATAGTATATACATACACACATTGCATGCAAATGCACTTTCAGTTCAGTACATTTTTAGTTTGACTTGTGGAAAATAGAATAGAAAAAATATTTCTAAATGTATTTTCAATATGAAAAAGTTTTTTTTTTTTTAACACACACACACACACACACACACACACACACACACACACACACACACACACACACACACACACACGTCTAATAATGGGTAACAAAATAGGCCCGATAACTACAGTATCTTACCTAAGTGCTTGCTGACACAGATATGGTAAAAGAGGTTCAGTGCATCTGGATAAACATCAGGTAGGTGCTTCAAGGACAGAAGCCTTCGGAGCTTGGAGGAACAGGCACGTCCCTGAAGTTTAGTAAAGTGCCGCTCCTCAGAGAGTGTCGTGGGCCGCAACTCCACCCTGAGTTCCTGGAGGACCTGATCAATAGATGTTCCTGGAACTTGAGGGAAGAGGCTCTCCTTCACAACTAATATAGGGATGAAGAGCATTCCAGCCCGAACAACATGTGGAAAAGGGCATTTATGAGTAGAAACAAAGCCCTTAAGCTGGCTAATGACTTGCTGGAATGCTTCAACAATGTCATTACATCTAAGCCACGACTCCTTGACTGCTACTCTCAGAAGACTGGAGATGCTCTGGGTTTTATCAACAGAAGAAACAGGTAATCCCAGGCCCGACTTGTCCAGCCAAGCTCTCAGCTCCCCTTCTGGGGTGTTAGAAACAGAGGTTGAGATGAGTCTGCAGAGCAACTGATGAAGCTCCATGAAATGGTGTAGCACTCGTCTAGAAGATTTCAGATTGGGCATAGGACCCACCAACAGCTTTGGTTGAAGTTTGGGCCCCAACGATTGAAAGGGGGCCTTAGTGGCATTATCAGAAGGAAGTTTCGCGTCTGGCAAAACAAATTTGAACGCAGATAGTTTTGGTTGTTTGTGAGGCGCCTGCTGAAACCAAAACTCTGTGTTTAAAGGTCTGGGTGAAGATATTGACTGTTGTGGACCAGTAGGCTGAAGTATTGAGGAGCCATTGCTACAGTTCAGCTCAGGGGCATCCACAGGTCCATACATCTTGGGGAAGCGTGCTGTATACTCTTCTGAGCAATGTGTCAATTTCTGACGCTTACAAGCCGATTCATCTGACTCTGATTTTCTTATGCTTAGGTCAAGTACAAAATCAGAAAAAGCAGTCAGGAAGCCAGCTTCTTTAGGCACCTCTTTGCACTGATTCTCAGCTTCAAATGAGTTTGTGATCTCATCTGCATTTTCCTCTGTTTTTATTTGCTGAAATTCCTTTGTAGAAACAGACTGCAAAACAGTAGGTTTCAATCTCTGTTTAGACTCCTGTAACTCTTGCTGCGAGTCATTGTCAAGATTTTGTCTTCCAGGTTTTATTTCACAAATATCTGATTGTGGATGACCACTCTGAAGTATATTCTGTGCAGGCAGACCTCCTGTTGCGTCCAGATAGGCTTTGTAAGGAGCCAAGCTAAACACGCTGTGGATAACTGGCATAGGAGGAGAAGGAAGAACATCTGGTCTCTCTGAACAGTTTTTATTAATTTCCTCAATTTTTGGATTCACCAACACATTATCTTCAAGTATGTTATCACTATCCATCTGTTTTAAACACTCAGTGGTAATAACATTGGTGTTACTCAGTTTTTTCTCATTCCCTTCAGTATACAAGGAAGAAAGGTCTGAATCATTTAAATCTAAATCGGCTCTTCCAGTTTCTGTTTGATAGTGATCAATGCTGTTATGAACTGACCCATTCGGACTTGTCAGTCTATCATTCAATTTGGGGCTTTCACTTGAACTACGCTGGTCAAACCGTGGTTGCACACGATGAAATGCACCAGACCCAAAAGCTTGTCTACAAAGTCCCCCTGAAGATGACAGCAACTTCTTCAAAGAGTAATCCTCTGTTTGTTCAGCATGTGGTAGAGTGAAAACAGGTCCATCTGGAAATGTCCTCTTCTGGCCTGCACTTGACTGCATTTTGTATAGTTGGTAAGCAGAAACTTCATAGCTATTAAGATCTGAATGACTGGGAGAAACGGGGCAAGAAGGTAAAACCTCATCAGAAGCAGGATGAGGCACAAGGTACTGCGCTGGAGTGCTCTGTTTGTTTAGAGAGCCTAAAAGCTCGTGCCTTTGGTTCTCCCTTACATCTGAATACAAAGCACTACTTGGAACATTCAGACTCGCTTGCATATAATGAAATGAGGGGTATGCGGACCTCTGCGTATGCTTAAGGCCATCAGAAATGTGCTCTGTGTAAATTTTGTCTGAATGTGAAAGAGTCATTTGCTGCATTTCCTCAAAAGTGCTAGAAGATGACACTGGAAAACTGTGATACATTTTTGTAGGAAACCGTAAACTATGATACTGACCAACAGAGGGGCTTATCACTGAGCATGCAGAGCCCATGTAAGGAAAGCTGTGGTAGTTTGGTTCTAGAAAAGCAGGCAGTTTGATGGGACTACAGTATCGCATGGCATGATAATCATCTGCCTGTGCCTCCTGTAAAGGAAGCCTATGTCTGTGGTCCAGGACCTGTCGCTGCATCATGGCCTCATGCTCCTTTCTCTGAAGAAGTGACATTTGACCATATTCTGACATTAACTCCTGGTTAAATATGCTGGCATTGATCTGTGACCCTCCATGCTCAATGCTGTATAATGGTCCTGAAGAACAAAGATTCTCCACACAGCAGGCTTTCTGTCCATAAACAGGCTTAGGGATGGCCAGGCCAGCAAAGTCAGTTTGTTGGGAAACATTTGCACCTCCTATAGGAAGCTTTCTCAAAGGAACAGGCAGGTGATCCCCTAGAGCACTCGGGCTGCCCGGCTCTGGCAGTTGGTTAAGAAAAGTTAGTTTTTGTCCAGGTGTAAGATCCTTTTTCTCCAAGTAGGATTTTTTGTCTACAGTGATGGTCATGTGTTCTGGTCTACAAGGAACCTGACTTAGCAATGAGCGATTTGTAACTGAGGTGTTAACACCTGGGCTCCTATTAGTTTGCAAGTACGATTTTGATGGATTCCAGTGGGTGGAAATGTCTTTGCCCTCTTTCTCACCAATGGATGATGATAAAATGCTTTCAGCTTCCTCATGTGTGAACCTGGGAAGGTTTTTTAATGTAGAAAACCCATGAAAGCTCATCTCTCCCACAGGTCTCAGTATCCTTGGCATCTTGCTGGGAACCACAGAATCCCCAAAACTTTGTACTTGCATAGTGCCCCTCATTTCTTGACAGTCCTGTTATTTTCATACCCAAGGCACTGGGATGAGAGAAGAAAAACATGTTATTGAAAAATATATAACTTAATTACATATGAAGACAACACTGCATTTATTATAATGACACTTAAATATCTGGAAAAAATGTACTTTTCAGACCAATTTTTTCCATCAATACTTTTGATTACACTTGTAAAAACACATACTTTTATTCCATTACATTTCTATAGCCATATTCTTCTTACTCTGTTATATTTGTCACCATCTTCTTTGCTACTTCCATATTTTTAGAAGTTAATGTTTTAGCCCTCTCCTTAAATTCTGTATAATTTAATCCATTTTAAAACCAAAACCATTTTATATTTATCTTTATTGCCTAATGTGCCTTTTTGGTCATTTCTGATTTTCAGAGTTCAAAGCAGAGCATATTAGCATCTATAACGTGTGTCAATTAACTGCTTGCTCTTCTTAGGGTCACCATGATACAGAGCCCATCCTAAAATCACTAGGCACTTGCAGGGAAGGGTACACTGTGGACAGGGCACCAACTCAGCACAGGTTTACAGTGAAAATTACCCTGAAACAAACTCTAGAAGGTGATATATTCAAAGGAAAAGTCTTTGTTCCTTGATAAGAGTTTAAAATAATATTTTCTATCATTACTAAACTTAAATTAAAGGCATTATGTTTGAGGAGTTTCTATCCACATACAATTTTGCAGTTCCTCCTGTGGAAAATACCAGTAAGTTCCTGAGTTATGTCTGTGCTCAACAACTCTTATCCTTTAACTGCCTTGTCCCTCTTTGAAAATGTCCTTACTAGCCCCTCTAAGCTGTGAGGCTTCCAAAGGACCTTTTTGGTTATTGCTTTCCCTTTATGACACCAAAAGAGCTTAAAGCAGACCTAGCATCTGTTATTTCTCATTTAGTTCTACATTCTTAAATGAGTAGCATTAGAGATAGCCTGTCCTAAATGTCTGGACCTCGGTTTAAACTCTGTTTGAGCTTTCCTTTCTCATTGCTTGGCTAAGAGAAATGGAGGCACAATATCTGATATGCCCATGGGGAGTCACTCTGGGTGAAGCTTGAAAGTGTCTTTTGAATCAAGTACTCAATAAAGCCTCGTTTTCTATTTGGTACTATTCTTTGAAACTCCTAGAGAATGTTCATTTCTCATGCATCATGGATGCTGTGGAAAATTGCAGCTTTACTTTTCTGCTTGCATACATTCAATAGATGTCACTGAATGTTTTTAGTTGTTTATTCTCTGAGCAGTAAAAAAAAGCTATTTGTGGACAAGTTTTATTGAATGTATTTAGACTAGAGGCTGTCTGATGTAAGTATTGTCTTGAATGTGGGTAAATTCAAGGTTTAAGTTCCTCTTGTACAGCCTCAAAGGTTCTTAAAATACTTTGTGGTCTTTAGGGAGAGTTCAGGAGTGGGCATGGGGAGGTCTCTCTCCTGGGGGTACTTGATCATGTGGAATTGCAGAGTCTTATTCTAAAAATGTATATTCTGTTATGCTGATAAGCCCCTTACGAGTGGCCTGTGCTTGTATGAGATTGCATCAGCTCATACATCTCCTTGTGCCTTAATATCCATATGAGCTTTTATTAACCCTGGAGACATTATTGAAGAGTATATGCATGGAACAAAACTTGTACTGTTATGCAGTTTATTTGTTCATTGTAAAGTGGAGCTCTAGAGGCATTTCTGATGTGTTATTTTTTCTAATTAACTGGTCAAGAAACTTAACCTTTCATTATTTCTCACATGCTATACAAATCCTACATTATACAATTTTCTGAGTGCATCTTTTTCTACACTCTATCATTGTTATACTAAGTAAGTTAATGCTTTGGTGAATATGATATTGTTCTCTTATTTGTTCATCCTTCCAGGGGTCTTCATGGTTGCCAAAAGAGGGAATGAAATTAACGCTCAACAATCAATGTAAAGGTGCAGAGGACTTAAAAAAAAAAAATCTTGCCCCTCCTCTCAAAAAAGGAAAATTAGATCCTTTTTTAAGAGAAGTTATCACAATTATTGACACAGCTGTAATATCTTATTTGAACAGAATGTTAAGTGTTGCAGCTTGCAATAACATATTGCAAACACCCAATAAACATGAGAACAAAAAACACATTCAAAACAGTTCACTTGATAAGAGTCACATTCATAATTCACCATTCTCAGAAAATTCTCATAAAACTTTGGAAACATTCAAAAGAACTATTACTCAATATTTCTTATCCAAGTCTATAATTCACATAAAAACACAATACAAACAGACTCAAAATACTTCCACAAATCATTCACACAAAATGAGAAATACATTCACAAAGAACAAATAGCATCACTTAAAATTGCTCATCACCATTGATATCTCAGATTCAAAGTACATAATTGTCTCAACACTTTGAATGTAATACCACAAACACAAGGGCACATAGTTTCTCCAAAACACAATTTATATCCACAAATAACACTTAAAACCACCATTTAAACCTCAGCCAGGTTACGTTCACTTAAAAACACCCAACACCAATCCACCCCAAAACACCACTTGCTACCATCATGCACTTTCTACAACCCATAATACTCATCACCTACAAGCTACACTAACCAGCAACACCAGCTACATATCCACAACCACACAGGTACCAAATAACCAACATACACCCCCTGCATCATTCACACACGTCAACATGAAGACACAACACTTTCCATCCAATTAGAACAATCATTATTAAAAACTTTTAAAAGGAAACGAAGCCTTCAGTTAACCAGTAACTAACCAGTGTTAATGTTCAAGTGGCTAGTTAACCCCTAAACCAGCATGTCTTGCCTATACAGACACAAGTCTGTCTAAGTCAAACCAATGAACTACAAACTCGTTGTTTCTCTCTCTCTCTCTCTCTCTCTCTCTCTCTCTCTCTCATATATCATACACACGCACGCAGGCACGCACGCGTAGAAAGAGACGGGGAGACAATGCTCAACTGTGCACTAAATATTTTAGAAAGAATTTTTTCGTCTATCACCTATTTCCTCTGTTTTGCATGTACTGTTTATGGATTTTACAATTTTGTTTTTATGTCGATATCGAGAGAAACACGATAAATCTGAGGATTTATCGTGTTTATCTTTTACCCTGTTTGAAAAGTGTCATATACGTAAGTCTAAATTTAGTAGCAAAACTGTTGGCGATATCAAGCCACGAACCCTCACCATCCTGAGCTTCAGTAACTGCAAACCACTAAAAAATACCGAATTAGCCACTTATTACAAAGTTTGTGTAACATTAACTCCCCTGCAATTCATGGTTTTCTTGGTTTAAAAAAATCAGTACAGCAGTGATGTAAGTTTGCACTTCACGTTGTACCTGTGAGCGTAATTCAGCTTTAACAGAACGATATTTAAAGAAAACATAAACACGTACCGTTATTTTGTTAGTTCTGATCAAGTTGTCTGCTTAAAAGTTTCGGTTCATATAGCAAGGCTGAGAAGGAGTTTCTCTTTTGTAGCGCAGCTGCTCTCCTGTGTGACACAACCGCACCATGTCTTTCGCTGCGCTTCTTGTGAAAACAAGCAGCGAGAAGAAGACAGGAGGAAATGGGAAGGTCTTTATAAAAAAAATCAGGAGGCGGAGACCGTCTGCCGTCATTAACCGTCATTAACAATCCTGCAACAATGGCTCCCTTGCGACACGCTATGTCAACGCAAACCGCTTTCAGTTAGGTGCAAAATCATACACAATAACTAACTTTTTGTTTCTCAGCGAGTAGCGCTGCCGCTTTACAGCTGTTGGGCTGGTTGGGCGTGAGTTCGAATCCGATTCAGTTTGCATGTTCTCCCCATGTGTGGGAGTTTCCTCTAGATGCTCCGATTTCCTCCCACAGGCCAAAGTCATACGATTCAGGTTATTGGTACCTCTGAAGTGTGTGTGTGTGGGGGGGGGAGCTACCGTCCGGTGGTTGAGGAATTGGCTCCAGACTGCCACCCTGCTCAGGGTCAGTTATATCGGACAGGTATGTTTGACTTTATCATTATTTCACATTGATTTTTAAAGATTGTTTTTAAACAAAAAATCTATCTAAAAATCTTGTTCAAACCCCTTTATCCAAAAGTTTTCACTTAGAACTGAGGAGGAAAGTGAATATTGGTTATCTGAAGTCAACACTTGGGACAGGAATATATATACGATTTTGACAAATTTATTGATAAACTACTAAGGAAATGGATTTTTTAATTCATTGTCTATTCATTTTTGCCTTTGTATCTTACCCAGTCCAAACTGATTAGAGCTTCTTCATCTTCAAACTGCCTCTCAGAAGCAGAAGGAGAATTCTGGCTGCTTACTATGTTTAAAAATCAGTACCAGCTTCTTGCCGCACTTTGTTTCAGGAGTGCTAATGTAGAAGAATATTTTTTATGGAATTGTTTTGCATTTTTCAATTGTGAATTTTTTTTTTTTACAGTGCCAAAGGACATAAATCTATCTTTCCTGTATTTTCTTTGTTAAACTCACTTTGTCCTAAAATGGCTTGTTCCTGCATTCCTATATCATACACCTGTTTCCATGCTGACCTATTGCCTTTGTGTGAGTGCACCCACCAGAAAGGTAGAGGGATGTAAGTATACCGTTCACCTTACCTATTTTACCTGGTTTATCAGTTTACAGATACATGGTTCTCACAGTTGCATTCTGAATTCAAACTGCAAGGTTTTATTAGTATATAGAAGGTTGTTTCACACAAAGGGAGTGAGAGATATGCTACCCCCTGTCCATGCATGTAACCTGCATTTAATTCATGGCTGAGCAGTATAATTAAAGTAGAAATTATAAAAGTTTGGCTTCTTTATTACTTGTTTGGTTAAATTCTTCTTCTGCATTGGTCCCAGCGATGGCGAGTGGCCTTCAAGGAGATGAACACTCAGTAGACATTTGTAGTCATTTATTTAAAGCTCACACTTTTGGATTCTGTCAACATTTATGTTAGCATAAATCTTAAAAGCATATAGATGCAATAAGCACATAGAAATAATTCAAAATTCAATAAGTTATTTAGAGCAAATAAAGAAAAAAATATTTTGTCACTAATTCCAAGATAGAAGTGACTCTGCAGTTAAAATCTTAAGATTAATTCAAATTAAAACAATTATCTTTATCATTAAACTCAAATTAATATCTTAAGCGGTTAGACTTTATAATGAAGTGTCTGAAGCCCTGAAACACTAAAAACATTACAAACACGAGTTGACAGTTTGTCATTATACTGCATATGTCCTTATTAGACCATTTCACAGTCTAAAATCTTATGCTCACAGCATCCCCCAAAGGCCCTTTAAGCAGATATTCAAAGATCTACATTGAAAAACCATGAAAAATATTGTTACATTTAAAGAGCATCAAGAAATACACTGTTGTGCTATGATCAGCTGTTTTAATTTCTTGTGATTGTTGCATCATGCTAACTACTGCAAGCAATGGATAATTGCATATCCCTGTGGACTGAGGTAGTATTGTCTAGACAAGCTGCTGGCTTCAGTGGTCCTTTGCAGCCTCTTGGGCAATCCACTTTACCTAGGAGGATAATACTGGAAAACTGTCTCTCCAAAGCACTCCCCAAGCTACTTTCATTTCAAGAAGCTATGGAAACTAACCTTGAGGCTTTATAACTAATGTGCTGCAGAGACTCGGGATGAAGCCCTACGGTTCACTGCTGTCCCCTGTGACCTTCCTCAACCTCTAAACATCTTGACAGCATATATTTACTAGCTTTTGTATTATACTAGAGACAAAAAAGATGTATTTTTCCTAGGGAATTTGAATAAATTTAAAAAATAATATTGAGATCATGGTTACAATAAAATTGCTTTTAAGATATTACAGTTTTTGTCTGACTTATTGTATAGTTTTCACCATGATTAGATCAGATCTTCAGCTAAAACATATTAGTTAATAAAAAATCAAAGGGAAAAAAATAACACAAAATTAATAATACTACTAGAAGTATTGCATTAAATTTTCATGTTAGAACACTTCCCTGTAGCTGCTTAATGGTCTTGGTAACCTGTTTGTTACGTGTCTGTGTTGCTCCGGTTGTTTGGCGGTTGTTTTTCTGTTTTTCCCCCTGTCT
>UFQX01000943.1:0-37028 GCA_900497675.1 Arapaima gigas
GGTTTCCTTCCTCTTCATTTCGTCCCTGGTGGCCATTATGTCGGTGAAAATCTACAGATGGAGGCGTAGAAGGCTACTTTACGAAGCCGGCGCAAATCTCCCGGTTATTCCGTATTACCCACCTCTTTACGCAGACGTCGGCGGCACCGGGACACTTCGGCACGTGTACAATTACGAAGTCTGTAGAACAGCTGACTCGAGGAAGAGTGACGTCACATTTGTCAGGCCCAGTAGCACCTTGGATGTTGATTCGAGTTGCGCAGCGCCTGTGCAACGGGGAAAGAAAGAGGGAGATGCTGCAGTGAGCGTGGAGGTGAGGCCTTCGTTTCCACAGTCTTCTCTAACGGCAATACCTTATGTTCCACAGCAAATATGTGACATATTGGCGGTATGTACAACTATGTCAGTTATGCATATGCTGTTATTGGCATTGTGTGTCACAAGGATGCCACTGTCTACTAAATAATCGCTTTGTAGACGTTATTTTTAAAACCTTAAAACTTTTTTTTTCTTCCACGATAGATTAATCCAGTACTCCCTAAACTGTCGTGTCGTGTTGTTCTCACTGTGGACTCTAAGTGCCGCTGTGGATCAGGAGGCAGGTATTCTAGCCATTCATTTCTTCCAAATGCTTCCCATATTGCCGCAGTGTGCGCGGGCGTGTTCTTGTCACCGTCGTCGGTGCAAATAATGGGCCAGTGGACGCTGTCTGAGTTTATCATGTATGTTTTTTAAGCTGCGTTCTTAAGGTGGTCTTATCACAGTCTGTTGTATTTAAAAGGAACGACGTTTCTTTTGCACAAGATTACCGGATAGAAACTGGGGAGTCGCACGAAGTCACCGCCATGATCGCTAATGGATGCTACGTATCGGGACCGCGGTTTGTACTGCTTTTCTCAGCCTTTTCTGCTCTTCCAGCAAACGGGCAGGTTCGCTACACCATTCCGGAGGAAATGGCCGTGGGTTCCTTTGTGGGAAATCTAGCGACGGATCTGGGATTCGAACCAACGCGACTGGCCGCCGGACGAGCGCGGCTGTTCTTCGCGGGCGGTCAGGAGTACGTGGAGCTGGACAGAGCGAAGGGAGAGTTGCTGGTGCGGGAGCGGATAGACAGAGAGCAGCTCTGCGGCGACACCTCCGCGTGCAGCTTCAGTTTCAAGGTTATTCTAGAGAGCCCGATTGAGCTTTTCAGCGTCACGGTGGAGATAGAGGACATTAACGACAACAGTCCCGTGTTTCCCAAGCGGGAAATAGAACTGGAAGTTAGTGAGTCAGCCGTGCCTGGAGCGCGCTTTGCCTTGGAGAGCGCAGTGGACTCCGACGTGGGAAGCAACACACTGCAGGAGTATCTGCTGCGTCCTGCGGACCATTTCAATTTAAAGACTCAAAGTCGACTAGACGGGAGCAAAAGTGTGGAGATGGTGCTCCAGACCGCTTTAGACAGAGAAAAGCAGGAGCAGCACCACTTGACACTGACCGCCGTGGACGGCGGGAATCCTCAACGGTCCGGCACGGTTAAAATTCATGTCGTGGTTCTGGACGCGAACGACAACGCGCCGGTGTTCAGTCAGTCCGTGTACAGGGCGTCAGTGGTGGAGAATTCACCGAAAGGCGCACTTGTGCTCACGTTAAGCGCAACCGACGCAGACCAAGAGTCGAACGGCTCCATCCTGTTTTATTTCGAACACGCTGCGGCCGTAGTGACGGAGCTGTTCGCCATCGATCCTTCCTCGGGGGAGGTCAGAATCGCCGGAGACATAGATTACGAAAAGCACAAGCTTTTCCAGATCAAGGTAAAAGCCAAAGACCAAGGTGGACTAACGGACTCCAGCGAGATATTTGTTGAAGTCATTGATGTTAACGACAATTCACCGAAAATCACCCTCATGTCGTTTTCCAGCGCGCTGCCGGAGGACTCTGCTCCTGGTACCGTTATAGCGATTATTAACGTGCAGGACCTGGACTCGGGAGACAACGGGAAAGTCTCCTGTTCGACTGACTACGGTCTTCCATTCAGAATTCAGTCATCTTTAACCAACTACTTCAGTGTCGTTACTGACTCAGCTTTAGACAGAGAGGACGTTTCCGAGTATAACATTAGTATTAATGCAGTGGACGGGGGTGTCCCGCCCCTCACCAGTAAACAAATGTTGAGTTTGAAAATTTCTGATGTCAACGATCATGCGCCTCAGTTCGAAAAAGACGCTTACAGTGCGTACATTTCAGAAAACAACAGCCCGTCCGCGTCCATCTTCTCGCTGAAAGCGAAGGATGAGGACTGGGGTTCAAATGCACGTATATCTTATTTTGTCAAGGACGACAGCTTGAATGGGGTCCCTTTGACACAATACGTGTCAATAAACTCGGACAGTGGGGTGATTTACGCCGTAGCAACATTTGATCATGAACAGATTAAGTCTTTCACTGTCCAAGTAAGGGCTCAAGATGGAGGGAGCCCACCTTTAAGCAGCAATGTTACAGTGAACATCTTCATCCAGGACCAGAACGACAACGCGCCTCAGGTTCTGTACCCGGTGCAGGGCGGCGGCTCTCTGGTGGCCGAAATGGTGCCCCGTTCAGCAGATGTGGGATATCTCGTCACCAAGGTGGTGGCTGTCGATGCGGACTCTGGACAGAATGCGTGGCTCTCGTATAAAGTGCTGAAGGCGACAGACAGGGCGCTGTTTGACGTGGGACCACAGAACGGCGAAATCAGAACCATCCGCCAGGTCGGTGATAAAGACCCTGTGAAACAAAAGCTCACTGTTGTGGTGGAGGACAACGGACAGCCCCCTCGTTCGGCTACGGTCCACGTTAACGTGGTGGTGGCGGNGTTTCTTTTTATTGTATCCCTTATTGCAATTATTTCCGTCAAATTTTGCAGATGGTGGAACAGACGGATGTTTTATAAGTCTAGCGCAAATCTCCCAGTTATTCCATATTATCCGTCACTTTACGCAGACGTGGGAACCACTGGAACAGGGCAACACGTGTACGGTTACGGGGTCTGTGGGACTTTTGATTCACGGAAAAGCGCTCTGAACGTAGATGTAACATCTGCAGAGTCTGTGCAGAAGAGAATAAAAGAAGATGTTCTGACTGAAGAGGTGAGGAATTAAATACTTTCCACACGTGCACTATTTTTCCAACCATTGCAAGTTTAGACATTGAAAAGCATATAACAAAACGCATATTTCTGTGTTGTGTAATATATGTAATAATTTTGAGAGGCATATGGTTTATAGATGGTAAAACAATTTTATTGTCAGTGTTTAAATTTTTAAAGGAGGTACAATTTTGAACAGTTAAGGAAATTTACAAGACAAAGTACAGTTAGAAGGTGAGCAGGTTTTTTTAGTTGCTTGATGATCTTACGTTTGCTTTGCTCAGATTTTTTGTGATTTTGTTGTTACGAAGGGACAGTGTCTTATCCGGTGTAATGATTCTCACACTTCAGGAGACGTAATGAGATGTGGTCGGGTGTTGGATGAAATTGATGTGGTTACTGTTTGACTCAGAACTGAGGGACCGGAGTTGTTGGATGGTCACCCCAGCCCTGCAGAGATGCACCCCCCGCTACTGAACTTGAGCACAGGAACGATGATCTGCACCTGTGTGTCCCAGCTTTGCGGTTGCAGACGGGTGCAGGAAACAAATGAGTCGAAACGTGACGTGAAACACATGTTGGGTGGTCATCATAATGTGCAGCTGCACCCGTAACGTGAGCTGGTAGAAACAGTGGTATGTGACTGTACTTCATGTGTCTGCATCTCTCTGCCTCTCTCAAGAAAGATCTTTCTCACAAGTCCGGGACACAGGCCTTCATGTTCTGAGTTTCCCGGCAAGAGTGTGTGTAACTGCTTTGCTGTACCAGAGGGAAAGTGGCTGTGATCACCTGTGGTTTTTATCCCACACATAATATGAAATTCAATAACACCCAATATGAGTGTAAGAATAAGAAATAGAAGGATAATTATAGCAAATGTGAAAATCGGTGTAAATTGCATGTCACTTGCTGCTGACTCACAACTGGTAGATTGAAGAAGCCCTAGGATCACATACATTTTGCTGAACTTTTCCTTGGTTGTTTGTTACTCAGCAAAATCAATGTGGCGTCTCCTGTTTGTGACGCACGGGCAGTGTATCAGGTGATGCTGTTGAGATTTGAACTGGTGCACTGGTCACCTTTTTAAAAAAAATATTTCCCAGAAAAAGGTTTTAATCATTGAAAACTTCATCACTCAAAAGTGTGTAAGTCAGGGACCTATTCTATATGACTGCAGTATAAAATTTTAAAAAGTGGTTTTTTTTTTTTGCAAAGTTGTCCAATTTTTTTATAGATAATGGGCAGCAATAGTTATGCTCATCCACAGTTTCTCATTTGTGTCACATTTCCACATTTAAATTGCTGCTTCTGTTTTCAGTGATTCCCAATAACCCAGAAAACCTGTAGAGACGTACGTCCACAGCAGACGTCGATTTAGCTGTGGTGGTCATTCATTGTTTGCATTTTACTCATTTTACTCATACTTGTGTATTAGAGCCTAGCGGAGTTTGTGACATATTATGGCCCCGCCAACAGCTCCACTGCTCTTCAGACACCTAAAACTGTCTGTTTATTGTCTGTGCAGAAGCCGACATGGTGGGAGTCACCGTGTGCATCATGCTGAAAAAAGCAGAAGGGTCTCGCCAGCTATGAACAAGCTATCGTGAGGTGTCTTTAAGATGCACTATAGATTTTAAAAATGGAAGCTTGACAAGTGCCCAAGGAAAAAAACTTCCCAGGAAGACAGTTTGATTTTAAATGATGTTATTAAGTACTTGGATCAGAAAGGAAGCCGGACGGGTTGTGCTGTTTGGACTGTGTGGTGAAGCGCTCATCATGGCCTACATGTCAGTAAGTCAGAAGTGCGCAGGATGCTGGTGATTCCACAATCATAGACTGACAGTTTGCATGTTAGTGGGTGCAGGATTCTGTTGTTAAGACTATATAAGAATCTGTTCTTCACTTCCAGCAAAGGAAACAGGATAAAAATAGCAAAATATTAGACAGCAAGTGGGAGAACGGACCACTCTCGCTGCTGCAGTCAGAAGGAGTGTGATTTTTCTGCAGCGGAGCAGTAGGTTTTGGAGAGTTTGGCTATACACACAGCAGTAAGACTGCGGGAAAGACTCAGATAAGAGCAGATATTCGCTGCATTGCTGTTTCTTCCTCGGTCGTCGGTGACTGTGATGGTCTTTCAGATTTTGCTCAAAGGTTAGTGAAAGGCTTTAAGTGAGACAAGGGTTAAACTGAAACACTGAAACGATACACAAGCTTGGTAGTTCTCAGAGTTCATGTCACACAACTAAACAAACCCACTGTTGTGGGTGGTACCATCCCCTCCCCCACATGTCTGCAATTCCCTGCTGAGAGGCAGAACCACCCTTCTATTCCACAACAGAACCAAGATTCTTAAAAAAAGAAGACAGTTAGCTTATTTTCCTAGTCTCCTTTTCTCAGATTGTACCACGATGATACTTGCTTTCTGGAAAAGGTGGCTAAGCGGAACTGGTCGGTGGAAACATTTAAAAAAAAGAATAATGAAATTGCGAGGGATGAAAATGTAAACAGGATGTTAGATACATTATTTCAGGGAGAAAGAGGTGATATAAACGGCCGGCATTGTTATGATGCTGTAGGGCTCTCTGCTTCCCCCAGTAAACCTCTCACCCAGAGCACCAGTGAGGAGAGGGGCTGCGTTGCCATGACAACAGACTGATTTCCAAGGCAGGCGGTACCAGCCCTGAAAGCAAAGACACAGGGAGCCGCAGCGTAACTGGTGACTGGAGGAGCTTCACTGGCCTCGCTGGGTGAGGGGAGACAGCGAGTGAGCAGAATTTCCCAGGAACCACGCGTGTCCTAGTTTTCTAGCCACGGTGTCACTGGGGAGGTTTTTTAAAGACAAGCTGTGTTGTAAGCACCCTATCTGCCCCAAGCACTTAAATACTGTGACTTCTAATATGACTGTTTGCTAATATCGGCGGCAACTAAAATATAACATAACGTGAGGTTTGCAGGTTCAGCGCTGATGCTGTTCAGAGGCGACAGGAACAGAGCTGCGCTTCTCTTTTTTCTTTCATTCCGCTGCTGCCCCCTCCAAGGTCATCTTGTGATTTTTGGTATAAAGTAATGTAACTTTTCGATAATATTACAGCCTTGTTATTATGAATACACGTTTATGGATACACGCGTTACGTACAAGGGTTGAGCAATTTTGTGATGGAATTTTTTGGTTTTTTCTAAAAGAGCGAATTAAACCCAAAATGTTGGGCTTGTAAACATGTCAACACTGTGCACAGTCAGGCGAGAGGAGCGATTGCTCCCTTTGTTTTCAGCCCAGCGCAGTGCGGGTAAGTGCGGGGCGCGCATGCGCACGGCCGGGCCCTCGAGGGGTCGCGCCTCGTCTGTGCGGCGCTGTTCACCGGTCGTGGTGCTGAAACGCGCCGCTTCTGTCCCGCAGCCGCGTTAACCGCCCCTTCGCTGCTCTCGTGTTACTCACTGCCGCTTCTTTTATGTCTGTTCACTCGGGAAGCGATGATGGGGTCTGCTGTTGCCATGGTGATGACGCCCGAGGAGCAGCTTTCCGTGTTGCCAGGGGAAAGAGTGGGACGTGAAGAACGTCCACGTGAAATCGGTGTCCTGATAGGCTGTCACCGCAAAACCCATCAGCGGTCACGTGACGTGGTTTTATGTGTCAGAGAAAGGGGGTCGCACAGCAAAATATACCCCGTCCTCTTGTCGTACGACTGTGGTGAACTGCAGTACTTATTTTTTCATTATTATTATTATTATTATTATTATTAAAGCTATAAGCTATAGCACATAAAACAGCACAGTCAAGCTGACTGATGCTAATGAACTCAGATGACCTTTAACTGTATTTGTTTTTAGTTAGTACAGTTCAATAAAGTGGAACATGTACACGCAGCGGCACCACGACAATATCACGCTGTGCATAATAATGTGGAACTTATATACAAGAGTATAAGTTCCAGGATCCAGCCACCTATTCTCACTAACCGCTTAACCGTGAGCAGAGTCCTGTTTCATCGTCTGGTGTCCCAAGTTCCAGGGTGTGAAAGAATGTTTTCAATTCATATACACACATAAGAAGCCATTGTCTCCTGGAAAGGTTATGAAAACATGTTCATATGTTCCCTGGTTACCAGTCTTCTCTCGTACCTGTAATACTGGTCATGTGGTTTAACCATTTGGAATACAGATGCTGTCGGAAGGTTGTCAGCATTTAAACTGATGTACTGAACTGATTTTGCATTGTTTTCGCTACAGTTACTTGTATAGAATCTGAAATGTTATTAAACTTCACACAACACCATGTTATTTTGTCAAAAAGAAAGGAAAAACTGGACTAAGCAACATGACTTCATTGCTTAGTAATGGTGCTGTAATAAAGTGCCTCTGTTCGAATGATTTATACTGCACATCTACGTTATATAGACGTTATAAATCCTGAAGGGTTACATGAAAGGACCTCCTTCTGAGGCCTGAACTGGCAGCAGTCAGGTCACTAAAGCACAACATATGAATGTATGTATATGTGGTCTGGAATGAGATGATGCTGCAGGAATTCAGCGTGTTGTTGAGCAGCACGTCTTGCAGCTGTTTGTTCTCAAAGAGCTGCCCTGAGATCGGCTGTTTGTTTCCCCACAACGCCGTGATTCACCAGCACTTTAAAAACAGCAAGAGAACAAGTGTAAAAATGTTCACAATAACAATAAGGAAAGACATTCGAAGAGGTCATTTAAATATGCTGTGACCAGTTTAAGACTTCAAACACAGGACTGGCCTGCATGCTCCTTAAGAAATTTTAAAGAAAACTGCAGCATCTCCTGAAGACACTGAGACAGTGAAGCTGTTTAATTTTCATACAAAAGAAATTTCTCCATGTCTGCTGAATGGGATGCTCCGCAGTGGCAGTTTGTATGTATGTGTGTATGTATGTATGTAGGGAGAAACAGTGGAGCAGCTCCTCATTCCAGCTCCTTACCTGTACAAAAAATGACAAATCATCACCTCTGTGATTTTATTTCCACAATTAACTGAAGAACCAACAATAAAATAATGGATGCTGATTTCATTTATACAGATTTATTGTGTGATCAAAGTTTGTTTTGCAGCGATTGAATCCCTATATGCTGATATTGTTTTATAGCCATTTTACTTGGCACAGCTGACAGGACATAAACCTGTTTCTGCTCATAGATGAGCTTTTAATTACACGTTTCTGCTGAAAAATGTTGTTTCAAGCATTAGAGGCATAAATGGGGAATTTTTGCGCACTTTTTCTGTGAAATAAACAACACGCGGGCTGTAGAGAGGACGTATCTCGGGGTGTGTCGTAAGTCAAGCTGGTGCGTAAGTCTATTCACTGCGCCATCTGCTGGCGTCTCGCGTCACGACACGCGGCGCACGGACGTCCGCTTCGCCACCTGTGTGTTTAACAGCGCAGCTCTTATTTTCTTATAAGTCCTAAAGTGTGATACATGATCGCTTTATACGAAATGTCTCGTAATCCGCACCGTCGCCGCCGTGCACGTTTTTAATCGCTCTTTGGTTTACCGTGTTATCGGTACCTGTTAATAAAGTAAATCGTTCACAAGCGTCAGCATCAACGTCGTGACGCGGGATGGGACCCCAGGGGCTGCAACACGACCCCCCCCCCCCCCCCCCCCCCCCCCCCCCCCCCCCCCCCCCCCCCCCCCCCCCCCCCCCCCCCCCCCCCCCCCCCCCCCCCCCCCCCCCCCCCCCCCCCCCCCCCCCCCCCCCCCCNGGGAAACTTCGCCAGTGGAGAAACTGGCTGATCATTTTCTCCTTATTTCCTGTTTCCAAACTCTGGTTGGTCTTTATGGATTATTTATACTGGTCTGGCGTTACTTTGCAAGAAGGACATGGCTTTCCCTTCTAGGTAGTGTGTGTTTTCACGGGACTATGGTTAAGCTTGGTTTCAGACCGTGGAAGGTAGAGATGGAGTGTGGGCTGCTGCGCGCTGTGGATGTTTTTGTCCTTTAAGTGCTGCTTTGTCGCTGCAGCTGATCTTATGTATTCCGTATCGGAAGAGGTAAAAGCGGGATCCTTTGTTGAGGATATAGCGATAGATCTGGCGATCGACTTTCGGCTGACGGCTGAAAGGAACCTGTGACGGAGGCACACCCGCTACGGAGGGCTCGTGCAATGTCAAACTGCAAATAATCGACATGAACAACAAAACCCCCAAAAGAGTCATTGGATTGCTGACCAGTCCGGCAAAGGAAGATGTGGAACTTGGCACCGTCGTAGCCTTCCTCAGCATTAAAGATAAAGACTCGGGAAGGAATGGTGAGGTGATCTTGCAGGTGTCTGAGAAAATGCCCTTTCAGCTGACCTCCCCCTTTGGGGGGGAATATACAGTAGTAACAGCTGGAATCCTGGACAGGGAGGTCACAGCTGAGTGCAGCATTGTGGTGACAGCCACAGACCCCGGGTCTCCGCCTCTGTCTGCGCAGTCCATCTTCACGGTGAACCTCCTGGACATGAATGACAACGCACCTGTCTTTTCCCAGCCGGCTTGCAGCGTAGAGGTACCCAGAAGCTGGGTGAGGATGAAGAGGAGAACATGGAAGTAAAACCTCTAGAGTACAACATTGTGGCTGTTGTGCAGAACGATGGGAAGCCATCTCTGTCCACTACTGTGGTAGTTAAGGTTACGATGGAGGAGAAACATTCCCACACATCTCCTGACCCCAGCAGGGCATCTGCTGTCAATGGTGTGGATGACGTGACCTTTTCTTTGATTGTGTCCCTGGCCTGTGAGTCGGAGTCGGTCATGTCCCTCCTGACTGTGCTGGTTGTAGTAGTGCGCTGTCTGCAGTATGGAAGGATGGGCTTTGGGAGTTCCTGCTGCTACGGGCACCATCACTTGCTCCCTAGGCACATTAAGCAGATCGCCTACAAGAACCTCCATCTACAGCTAAATACTGGTGGGCCTATCAAATACATGGAGGTATTTGGTGGCCCCCTGGAGAACAGTGTACACAACTACTACTCTACTTTCTCCAGCAAGAGTGACTTTATGTTTGTTAAGAACCCCGTGTCAAATCCAAGTAACACCCTGAGTACAACGCTGTCTAGAAAGCCTGTCTAGACCAATAAGACTCTGTATTACTGTAATACTCAATATTTACTCTGTTGATATTGTCTTCTTCCTGTAGAACCGCAGATCCCCTTCATGCCGTCGTCCCCGTGTGACGTCACGCGTCGGTCAGCGTGTGTCTTGAATGATTTGTGCAGATATGTACATTTGCGGACGCTTTGCCAGCTGTCGTCCACTGCATTGCGAGAGCAATGTGCTCCTGCTTTACTGCCCGAAAGGAGTCACACGCCTGAAGGTGGTGTTTCTGTCGAACGTAGGAGGCGAATCATTTTGTTTTGTGATTTCTACAGTCGATCCTGAACCTGAGATGATCAGGAAATTTTCTGTTTCTTTTCAAGTTGTGTCAGATGTGACCTTAGATTGTTACTACATAAAATGCTCCACCTTGCCATTTATAACCTTGGGACTGAGTGCTTCTGCTTCAGGCTTTAGCAGCCAGCAGTGTCTTTGTCTCGCGTTCTCAGCTTGGAGCCTTTCTGACCTCGTCTCAGAATATTCGAGAATTAAGAATCGTGTAGAGGGGCTCGGATCGAGCGCGGAAGTCGCTCAGCTCGGTCGACAGGGACACGTTCCCATCTTCGCCGCTGTGACTGTCACTCCGGAAGTCGGTGATGTTCTGTATGTCCTGCCACATCCTCCTTGGGTTGCTGGACCCTCCAGATGTCGACTGCCTTGGTCTTCCTATTGCCACTACAAACGGTTGCCTTTCCAGGTGATGCGTGTGACTGAGCTGAGCAGTCATATTCATTCTGGAATATTCTGAGACATGTATCAGCCATGGGGTGGTTACCCTCCACACCCTGCTGTAGGCAGTATAGTTTAAATGACCATTTTGGACGCCGGTCTCTGCCATCTGCACGTGTGAGTAAGTGCCGTCCAACAGGTGCTGCCTTCCAACGCCCAGCAAATCCACGGCCTCTCTGAGGTTCACAGTGCATGTGACTGCAGTTCTCCTGTCTTGCTGGCCTGGTTCCTCAGACATGACAGCAGCCAAGGCTGCCATCCTTTCAGCTGCGCTCAGATGTGCTGTGTGGTGCCAACTGTCCAGTTTCTCCAGCGTTTCAAAATGACAAAATGATAAGTGGTGGAAATAGCAGTTCTTCTCCCTGCTCTGTTATTCATGGTCCTCCAGTTCTCTTTCCCACGACGGGGCTCAAACACGATTCCAATGCTCCGGCTCATTACATAAAATAAAGGCAACCTGCAGAATTAATGAGAATCTATGTTTGGAAAGTATGTCAACTGAGCTAAAATAACTTTTAGCCTTGTTTGTGCTTCAGGTAAAGGTTGATGTGCACGAGCTGAATTATAAACACAACATAAACACCTTGCGCCGCTGCTTGCCATTTATCAACTATGGCAATGATAGATCAGGATTTCACGTCCACAATAAACAGAGGAAAAATACAGAACTATTTACCTGAACTGAAGATCGATTTAACAGCTGAAGTAATAAAAAAAGTGTGTGTGAAGCTGAACTGCTAAATGTGTGCAACTCTCCCAAACGTGTGTTTTATTAACCTCTAATCTTTATTAACCTAGTCTTTATCAGTTAGAAAGTGAAAATCTCTACCTTTAAGTGACCACTCTACCTTAATCCCACGCCCACGGTCCACGCACAGCTGAGGGATGTTTGCGTACGAGGGGGTTCGTACATGAGGAGGCCAAAGTAACGCTGAGTGTTTCTTGTTTCACAGCCTTTGTCCAGCAAACCTTTTTATGGTTGGAATTGACATCACAATAGACTGAGCTGCAGGGGAAGTGATGCTTCGCAGAGATCTGCCGGAAGACCCGACCTGTTCTCCATCCGCAGGTTATTGTGTTTGAACGCTCACTTCAAACTCTCTTCCTGTTTTGTCACACAGAACCCCCCCAACACTGACTGGCACTTCTCCCAGAACCAAAGACCGGGACCCAGTGGGTGAGTGTGACTTTATTTCAACTTGCACACACGCGCGTTCTTCATCACACTCCTGTCTGCCGTGTCGCTGGGTAAAAGCTCTAATCCCACAGGCTGGAGAGGGTTCTTCAAGTTAAAATATGGACTGAATTTAAATAGGTCTCTCACACTCTCACACGGCGTCTTCAGAGGTATCTCAACACAACTTACTGGTGGTGGATCGGCGTGTTTCCTGGGACGTTGTAATGTGTACCTGGGGTGTCTCACTACGCAGCACACGGTGATAAGTCGGTGTGTGCCAGTTTTCAACACTTATCTAATATCTTTGCCTGTACAAGGTAACATTTCTGTGTATCGTAGCAGGAAAAACTGCAGCCAGACATTTTGCTAACTGTGCACAAAGGGGACTCGACCTTGAACTTGGGAACTTCCTCGGTTATGAACCGACAATGTCCCGGTCCTCCTGCGTTTAGCTCATACTTCCACGTTCTGACTTTGCGGTGAACTTGTGTTCTGATATTCCTCCCCTGTGAAGAGCTCTTCTCACAGACACGTCCTCAGCTCTGGTCCCAGTGAGGTGGTGTAGGAACCGAGGAACTAAAGTGCTGCGTTTGAAGCAGTGACTAAGACCTGCTACACGTGGTCTGCATTTTGGACACATACATATGGCATAAGTAGTTAATGTTTCATGAACATATTTGGTTCTAATCTTACAAACGCAGTAGAGACAGGACTGGAAATAACACTTTGGTCCCCAGTGCACCCACTTGAGGTTTTGCTTTTCCAGAATTCTGCACCTACACTGTTAAGACGCCCACCTTCCCAGCTACAGTGATCTGCCTCATTTCCTGCCCTTCAGTTTTGCTGAATGTTGTGAAGAAACACATCTCTTTTTTTTTTAAAGCTTTCCCTTGATATCACTAATAGCCGTGAAGAAGGTGATGATGCCTTAAGCTTACCGGGTGGCTGTACCCAGCGCCACAGACAGTCGCCGTACAGAATCAGTACGGCAGAGTATTAGAGCAATAACTTGGACGACGGCTGAACCTCCCACCCCCCCTGTGTTTCAGTCAGTACAGCTTCCACACAACACAGCAGAGACGGACTTCGTGTGGGAAGACGAGGTACGGCGCTCGATTTAAGGCCGAGCTGTATGTAGTCGTGTTTGGCCACCTAGTGAACGCGACTGGCTGGACGTTGCTCACGTGTGCAGTTTGTGGCATCTGCTGTAGGGGGCTATTTGTGTTTGTTTTGCTACCTTAACGTATGTGCGGCCTTGTAGCTTTGTTCCGGTCTGCTGGGTGAGATTTCAGTGTGCTCGGAATGCCATGCTTCCATTCTGATTCTCATCATCGCGCGGAGATACGTTCTCGTAAGGAAACTATGACGCGGACTTCAGAAAAACCTGCATTTGGCTGTATGTCGTACAATATTTCTCCTTCACCCTCAGCCACCAACCGTACTTGTTTATGTAGAACACTGTCGACTGTGCTTCGACATGTGGAGAGTAGCGGTTTGACGGAACAGTTTCGTTGGCGCCTCGGATGCTGTAAACAAAGTGTAACGTAGACGCACCTCAGGATAGTGGTCGGCTGCGTAGACATAAGTGTAAGATGCTGTTGATCGCTGAATGTAAAGCCTCTTTCTCAGGGTGGTGGGATTTACAGTTTGGTAGGAGAAGTTATATTTCGTTCTGTAATCTGCATCTGTTTAAGGACAGAATGACAAAGCGAAGCTTGAATTTCCCTTCTTTTGGTTCCAATGTACAGTATGAGGTTTGGATCCTGCTAGTAGACCGCTTGTTTGCAGTGTCTATTATTAAATACTGCTACAGTAATACAGGCTAAAAACTTAATAGACTGTATTCCACATATAGTCACAAAACCACAACAGCTGACCGGACCTTCAAAACACTGTAGGTGCTGTTCAGGAACAATTCTATAAACTTCAATTATCTAATTATGTTTGCAAATGGAATAAAATTCCACCTTTACGCTGTTCAGAAATACGCATTTGCGGCACAGGGGCTTCTTTTTTACTGAAAATATTTCTCGACTGACTTCTGGTCATTTGTTTTCTGGAATGATAAATGCTTTGCTGTCACGTCCTTCTACCTGCTGTGTTCTGATGTGCTGTGTGTTCAGGGACTGTCACGTCATTGTCTGTGATACCCGTCTGATCGTACGTCCGCTTTTCGCAACCGCTCTTTCTCTTCGGCCGGCAGGTTCTGTTTGCGTAACAGTGCCGACACACAGTGGCCCGTTCTGCAAACACCGCCTGTCAGAACGGGCCAAGAGAGCAGGCATCTCTTGTTTGCCGTGTGTCTGTTATTAAATTCACCCTTTGCCTGGCAGAGCCAGTCCTGAGGAGGCGACGGCTGTTGTGACCGGAACGGGACCCTGGCCCAACCCCCCCACAGAAGCGGAGCAGCTCCAGGCCCTCATGGCTGCTGCTAATGGTGAGTTTGCCTGTGTTTGTCTCCAACATCTTCTAGGCTCTCTACTGCTGCCCTTCTCTTCCCACTGCCAGCTTCAACCTCCAGAACTTCCTCACTTAGACTAAAGCAGACAATGAGACTGTGTGTCACGGTGCACTGGCTGGGACCAGCTGCCAAAACCCTGAGCTCACTTCTGTTCCACCTGAAGCACGTCTGCTGCTATTTGCACTCTAGATGATTTAGGAGCAGGAGAGGTTTCTCTGGGGACCCCTTTTACACAACAGTCCAAAGGGCGGCATCATTTGTGCTGAGCTTTCATAGCCGCGTTCAGACTCCGGCGAACACGACCCTTCCGGTGATCAGTTTATGTGATAGTTCCTGCGATGGAGGTAACAATGACTGATTCTGCCGTGTTTCTGGGTGCTCCTGGCAGGAGGGTCGATGTCCCGACTGTTGCGGTGAACTGTACGCGTCTGAGGTTGTAACAGTTGTCCAGCGGTGTCGAAAACATGTCGAAAAGCGGAGGATTTTGTTTCATTTCGCTGCTCTTTTCCCAAATTGTCCTGCGGATTCGTGCGACGGTTTTACGGCGGCTGCCTTTTTGCGCTCAGCCCCCTTCTTCTGGCACAGTGAAGGTTATCGTAGGGATTTCAGGGTTCTTGCCAAACGTCGAGCTTAACTGTGCACGGAGAGAGAGAGAGAGAGCGAAAGGGGGAAACTGGAAAACGTGCGCTGCCCCTGAGCCAGTTTTCTGCCAAACAGGACCTCTCAGTTTCCACAGCCCCCCTCGCTGTTTCACACAAGGCTGCAGCTACGTCACGCCGCCTTTCGCAGGAAGCAGCGGAGACTGTGCAGCCTCGGATGGTGTCGGGGGGTGTATCAGTCGACACGCTCTTACTGGACTATTCTGTTTCACACTTTGACGGCTGCGTTGCTTTGCGCTCGCGTGGTTATAAAATACAGGGCTGCTCAAACTAGACACACGCTCCAAAACATACATTATTCCTATTTTGGTTTATGTGGTTTCTTTCTCCATCCTGCCGCTCTGATTTGAATCATTTCTGAAATCTAATGAGCTCTTTACCCTCCTCCCCCCAGAGGTGGGCGAGGCCACGGCTACGCTAGGCCCCGGGTCCCGCTACGGCGCCCAGCTGACCCTGCAGCGCGTCCCGGACTTCCGGCAGAACGTCTACATCCCCGGCAGCACCGCCACGCTCACAGCCAACCCCCCACAGCAGGCCCTACCCCCACCGCAGGTTCAAGTTCTGCCTCCTGCGCAGGCTGACGCCCCCAAGGCTGCCCAGACACCCGCCAGCAAGAAGAAGTCAGCCAAGAAGGACAAGAAATAAGTCAGTTTCGTCCGACAGCTATTTGCAGCGAGGCTTTGTGACGCGAGGGGCCGCCTGCAGTCACGCTTTTCATCCCAGGACGGGTTTTCTCTCGACGTTTATAATCCGAAGGTCGCGGACCTTTTCTGGTTGGAAAAACATGATTATATTACTGCATTCTCTGACTTGATTTGTGCATTTCGTTCAGCGTGCATCGTCGCCCATATTATTACTACTCGCTTCTTAAGTAAACTTAGTGGTCCTTTGTTTTTCAGCGGGCAGAGAAATGATGGCAGCTGCTCATTTCAATGAAGTGTTTCTTGCCTTCAGTACCCCACGTCTCACGATTATAAAGCTCAGTAGAAATTTTCCCGCTCTGCCCTGTTCGTGGTATCAAAATCAGTGCAGACCATTTAAAACTGATATCATGTTGAAAAGGTTTTTTTACTTTAAAACAGATTGGTTTTGCGGCACAGTTTTTGTATGAGATGATGGTCAATAAGGAGACGTTGTAATAGGTCGTGTTTAGCCATCCTAAGATGTTTAACTACATAAGTTAAACTACGAATAATCCATACAGTTTGACTTGCTTGACTTACTTATGCGTATCTACAAGAAGAAAGGTATTCGTTTTAGAAGAAATGAAGTACTTTCACATTTTTAAATGTATAAAATTGAATAAGGTGAAAATGCTGTATTAACTTTTACACTAACGGATAAGTGAAGGCGTGTTGTTCAGTGCGGAGGCAAAAGAGCCAGTAACTGGACTCTGCTGTTGCAGCTCTGCTCTCCTAGATCAGAGCGGTGATGCCGTCGCATGGAACTTCACGCGGTTTCTGGCACAGCAGACCTTCCCTTTGGAGCTGACCTGCAACTTCGCCCCTTTCGTAGACAGACTCGTACATCTTTGCATGCTACAGTGCTCGTGTACCTCGAGACTAAAAGGATGCGGTATCTTAACTGAGTTTGCAACAAGACGTCTAGACCACCACGTCTGCTCTGTGTAAATAGACTGTTTCCGAAGGTTAGCTGTTTGCACCGGCCGGCAGAAAACAAGGTGACGGTCAGCCTAAAACCTAAAAATGTGGGAACTACTGGAATGTTTGCATATTTTCGGAAAAAAAAAGAAAACAAACAAAAAAATGCATAAACAAACGACGATAATCGTAGTGGTGTAGTGCAAAGCTGATGTAAATAAACTAGTCACAAGCATTGCTGTTATACCTGCAAGACGTGTTGTGCATATTTTTGTGTTTATTGCTCTCCATTATATCACCCACTAACACTAACAAAAATTAAAAAATGTAAAGCAAAAAAGTTTCCTCCATCTTTAACTTGTCTAACTTGTTTCTCTCAACTGCCCCTCTATAAATGCTCTATATACGTGTATGTCAGCAAACCAAATACACCAGTATTGTAACACATTGCCTTCCTCCTTAATGTGTAGATCTGTAAACATGTTACCCTTTTGTTTTACATCTTAATGGTATTTATGTTGCTATTGGTTCTCTTTTTTTTTCCACTGACATTTTTTAAATAAACTTGCTTTCTGAACTGCCCTTCCCAGCTGTTCTTTAGGGATTCTTTGGTGTAAAACTCCTACTTCATGTTGGTACTTTGAGCTACAAATATCCTGAGATTATATATGATGCTCATCTCAGATCCGCTCCGTGGGACAGAATATATATATATGTTCGATAGACTCAAAAGGATGTAAAATTAACCAGGCATGTACCTCTTATTCAGCCTCTTCCTGCAGAGCCATTTGGTACCGATGGAATGTGACGGATTGTAAAGAAAGTAAAACCTCCCATAGGCCCGATATCTGAAACTAGTTAAGACAGCGAATGCACAGCTGCTGTGTGTTAGCAAATGGAAGCTGGTGTGACGTTAATGGTATGTGGAGATGCCACAAGTTAGATCTAAACCTCCCAGAATCTTACTTCATGCGCTCTGTGCGGTTTTCCACTTAAATAAAAACATTTGCGCTATAAGCATAGAAACATGAGGCTTTAAAAAGCCAAAAGTGCAAAATTAAACGTGAGCATCTTGTGGTCCTCAGACAAGCAGCCTGGCAGAAACGCGGCTCGCTGGCGATGAAGCCGTGAGGCTCACAGGAGGTCCAGTACTGTAGGATAAATTGTGATAAATCATATTTAAAGTTTATAAGCTTATAGGCACAAAACGTCAGCACTTTTTAAATAAAATGTAAGGATGTACAAGCTGCTGGGGAATACGGTGACCGACAGTTGTAGCTACATGGGTCACTGGCAGGGTGTGTGTTTGGCTGCAGATGATCAGCCTTCATCACATTAGTCACCCTCTATTGTCCTCAGCAACACACAGCCCTCCTCTCCCCCCTCCCAGGGCAGATGTCCCCCCCAGATAAGCGTGTGCCATTTGTGACACCCCAGACCAGGTTTTTTTGTGCAGCGCAGATGCCGACCTTGGGGGTGACAACACTCCCCGGCACCTCTTGCCACCCCCTGCTATGGGCCCATCGGCTCTGTGGACACGTCTCCCTGGGGGGGGTTTAGCTCCTGACTTCCCAGCTGGGGGTGGGGGAAACTGGAGCCGTGAGGCTCCGAAACGCTTAGCGCTCACCCAACGCACTGCGCTGCACCCTGCTATCGTGTCCATCCCCGTCTTGATGGAGAAAATGGCAGCAGGGAGGTTTCGGGTTCTTCAACAAAGAGTGACGCACAAACACCCACCCAGGTGCCGGTTTATCTTTAGCTGCGTGACGTCAGTGCTGGGCAACTGCACCTACCGAATTACATAAGCATTTGTGCGAACAAATAAAAAAATCAGACGCGGAAACATACAGTGTGTCACTTCAGAAGTTTTCCACGTCTCAGTACAGTCACATGGTGCTTTTGCTGTGCTCCTTGGCCTTCGTGTAGCTCATGTCCCTTTGCCCCCCGGTTTGTCATTCACTGTCACTGCAGTCCAGAGTGCATCTATTCTGACAAAAAGTGAAAGAGCCCATCTGGTGAGTGTGTGTTCGTGTTTCCATTTGTGTGGTTTTAAGACAGCCCCCCCACCCTCTCCCCCACCATATCCTCATGCATTAAAAACATACAATCGTTTTCTGCAGCTCTGCTGTCATGGTAACATGGCAAAACAAGTAGAGGGTCTCCCTCCAGGGGAGGGAAGGAAAAGGGCTAAGATATAATATGCCAGAGCAAACAGCTCTAAAAGCCAACAACTATTTCTGTGTTTAGTGTCAAGGGTCACAGGGTCACTCTGGAAACGTGACCGATTCATCTCCAGAAGTTCCCCTTCAGTCCTTCATTGCAAGGCCAGGATTTTTTGTATAGGAAGACGGTACATTTTCCTCAAATAACTGATGATGTTTCTGCCCGGGGTTAAGCTGAAGTATCTATTCCAAACTCTTAAACACGTGCAAATAGTGAAGACTTAATTGCTAAACATATATTTTAGGGAAACGATGTAAAATCTTGGTTTAACTCTCTAGTCAGTTGTTAAGCAAACCAGGTGAAGACCAACTAGATATTATTTTTGTGGACTAAAAGCCTGTATAGACAGGAGAGACTTAACATAAACAAGAAAGGAGAAAATATAGGAATGAATATTACAGTAAGAAAAAGCCTTCACACACACACACACCCTTCTCATTTTGCCGATGCATGACAAATTCCAGACTTGTAGCAGGGAAAGGCGGCACATTTCGAGAATTGGCCCGTATCGAGCTTTAGGGTAATGAGGACCAGGCAACTTTCACATAACACACGCAGACTCTTTGTCTCCAAGTCTTGTCTTGCATTCATGAGAGTTTGACAGGAACACTGGCCTCATCCAGGAAGGAGCTTTTTGACCAAGTTAAACACATTACACAACGTGTTTGAATCCACTCGCTTCAGTACTTTGTGGTTTGCTTCCAATTCCCCGCGAGATGTGAGACTGCCAGCTTCTGTGAAGTCCAGGGTGAAGAGAAAGAGTCAGTAAGTTGCATGTCTTTCAAAAATGTAGAGAAGTACTAGCAACAAGAGATCTCCCAACACTCCTCTATTCTGTGTGCTGCCATGAAAACACAGCAACCTTCTGTTCATCAGTCTTCAGGTGTAGTCCGTCCTACACGGCACTTTAACCGGGGGCCAAAAGTCCCTGCGAGACTACAGAAATAATGTGGAAACTAGCCAACCTCCACCATAACAGATATCCAGACGCACACAATTCTCCTGGCGTAGGCAACTCTTCAGCATCAGGTAGCAACAGTAACAGTCAGACGTGAAGAAAGAATCTGTACCTTCAAACTTACCCAGGTTCCCATTTAAAGAAATCCATCAGTCGAGAGCAGGATGACATCTTCGCTGTCCAGTAAGTTTAGTCACAGGACGTCTTCTGAGATGGTAAATGACCCACGACACATTTCTTGTGTTACATCTCCCACACCTTCATGCTTCAGACCCATATTTACTGTGAGGGAGGATCATCTGCTGTTTGTGGTCACAGAGGACACAGTGGTGGGTGTCAGTGGGGCAAACAAAGACACGGGGTTGGTGGTCACAAAACGTAACATTTATAAAACACAAGGCAGCGGTCAGTGAGGCCGCGTGCAAACATCGCCTGTTCTGCACAAGCCACCCTTATAAGGAGCAGGGATGGGGATTTGTCCTCATACTGTCCCTCACAGTCTCTTCTAAGGCTGAACGCAACTCTTATTTGAAACTTGCAACTATTCAGAAGGCCAGTACCCGGTCCTGGTCCTGGAGGTGCCCTTCAGGAGCAGACGCTCCAGTACTGAACAAGAAAGAAAAGAGCACGATCTGGCTACTGCAACAGAGCATTTAGGTGTTTTGGACGCAGGGACTTGTGCCAGGGAGCAGGAGATGCTGCCCAGGAGCATATGGCCCTACTGGAGAATTATTTTTGTCTGTGGGTTACGTGAAACACTTGATGATCGAGCAAAATGGCTGGAGATGAAAGCCTTTCTTAATCGTTGGACCTCATGCTTGCCAAGTTCTGCTCCTATAGCAGCATGGGGCAGCAGGCGCCTCCAGATGTCTGCATTCTCTAGGACAGAATGGGAGGAACAGCCCAGAGTACTGGATACCCCAGAACAAACCCACATGTCTCTCACAAATGGTAAAATGATAGATTCGTTGGCTTTGCTTCATGGTTCTTTCTCCGTTGCCAGTTGGCTTAAGAAACTTAAACATATTTTTAAGTCTTCATACAAGAAGAGGCAGAAGGGAAGCAGGACCTCCACACAACTGTGCTCATGTCCACGTGACTGGAAACTGAAGTGCAGTTAAAGGCAGTAATACAATCAGTGCTGCAAGAGTAAAAAATATTACCGATATTTTACGGAACGTAAAAGCAATTCCTCGTGTGTGACGTGTTCCTGTGACGGAGGACAGCACGGTGCCGCGCCGCATGTATCAGCGAGAAATGCCATCACTGTCATGGACGTTTCGTCTAGTTGCTGGTTAAAGTGAGAAATGTCGCTGGTTAAATCCACCACGTGGAAGGAGCTGTGAACTGAAGTGGAACAGGTGTCGATGGCGGTTTTGTGATTGGCGCAATATACAAAAAAAGTTTAGTATAAAGCATAATAACCAGGCTGGCGAGTCCCGGAAATGAAGGCCACGGATGACTCGGGCCTCCGATGCTGTGTCGGCAAGTCCGGGGACCAGGGAAGTTCTGCTCATTTGCATATTTCACAGGTGTACTTCAGTTGCCATAGAAACGTTCAGATTTTTTTTTTTTAAACAGTTCAATAGTGACGACAACCTCCCTGCTGTGGTGCCTAAATCCTGAAACATCAGTCAGCCTCACAGTGATCTGTGTAAATCCTGTTTAATAGTCACACACCTGAACAGCGTAACAGCACGAGTATGTGATCATATTCAGGCAAATGTTAGCGTTCAGACCGCAGGAAGACGGCATTTTGCTTCTAACGTCAAACTCTGCTCCCCATTCAGGGGAGGACCACGCACGTCCTCAGGCCTCCCAGTAAATCTCAGTCTTTTTTCCTGAAACGAAAAGTTTAAACAAGGCGATCCTCTTACAGCCATTCGCTGCCAACAAACCGAGCCGCACAAACAGGACTGATCTCACAGGGCCGTATGGAGAGACTTAAATGATGGTTTCATGATTAAAAACAGCAAAAGCAAAGATCTAGACCAAAATCCTAATTTGTCTGGATGAGGAGGCCACCAACAGCGCGATACAGGAACAGCGGTACAGCTGGGTCCCATCGGCTGTGCCGAAAGCAAACTTTCACTGTGTAGATAAAAGATTCGGACTCGTCCTCACCGTCCGCAACATTTAGCTTCTTACGCCAGATCTATCCATGTATGTCTGATATTCATGAGAGAGAGATTCTGAGCCGGGCTGCAGCGGTCAGGCGTCTATCCTGGAATCCCTGGACTATGACAGGACCCACAGCCGGGATGGTGGCCACACAAACACACTGTGGGCAATTTAGATGGCTTAACGTGAAACGCATGTCCCTGGACTGTGGGAGGAAACCAGAGCACCTGGAGGAAACCGGCGCAGACACTGGGTGAACGTACAAAATCCACAGGGACGGATTTAAGCCGAAGCTGAACAAGCTCAGGTGCTGTCGCTGTCGGCGTCGTCGTTCTCCACCACCACCAAGTCGGCTTGCGGGTTTTAAACCTCGGAGTATTTAGACTGAACTCTTTGCTCCGGGGTACGACAGGGACAGTAGCAAGTGGGGCTGGAATCGACACTCTTTAGATTCCGACTTCATCCACTCGGCCGCCGCGGCTCCTGCTGTCCGTAGTTCACGGCACTCGGTCCGCCTCGGGGTTACTCATAAAGCACGAAGCAAAGTCCACAAGGTGCTGCTTCCAGAAAGACTTCATGGGAGGAAAGAGGGGCCAAGGATCGTGAGTGATAATGATGTTGTCATTTACAGGCTTCCCACGTACATCTGGCCATTATTCAGAGGACTAATACACAGGAGAAAGCATTTAAGCCAGGCAGTTTGACTGGGGATTTATTGGCCCCCATGTGGTGCACAGACCTGCAGAACATGCTCAGTTCTGAGGGACCAAAAGGGCAGCGATGTTTGCATCTTAATGCCTTTAAGAAAAAGAAATCATGCTTTTAATAGTTGTTTTTTTCCTGCTACAAAGAAGAGCCCTAAAACAGTCTGTGATGCAATTGGCCTTAATGGTGCAATGTGGTGGATGGTACAGTCAGCACACACACACACACACACACACACACACACACACACACACACACACTGCCATGTGAGCCAGAACTCACGCCTGGGGGTCCAAGACGGGGAAAATGGTTCCGGTGGGTCTGCTTTCCAGATATACAGGAAGGAGACAAGACGAAGCCACAGAAGGAAGTTGAGAGGAGTGTGTTTTACAGGGGCACCGCTGGGCTCATTTTCCACCAGTCAAGGAACGCACAGCCTTCAAGGCACGACACGGCACACAGAGCAGAGGACTAACAAAGACGACCCGCTCGCCAATGAAAAGGCTCTCCTGTCCACGCTGACCACCCGCAGCTGGAGACACGCTCACCGGCCCCCAGCCAAGCAGCCATGCAGCATATCGGGCTGGAAACATGTCGACTTACACGTTTGACCTGCAGTGCTGCACCCAACAGCCAAGGGTGCAGAAAGAGGGAGTCGGCGGTTCCTCCTGGAGAACCTCGCAATAGCTTGTCATCCAGCACTTACACACATCATATGAAACAACAAGGCCAAGTGACTGTGACTTCAGTTCTTTTTCTGTGCCCAACCCTGGAAGCACAACTGCTATGACTAAGTTGTTCACTTTCTCACTCTCGCTGTCCAAGGGTTTCATTTCCAGACACGACTGAATCGAGTTCCTGACCACATGTTCCAGCGGTCAGTGAATCTGCACACAGGGCCATTTGCTGCGGCTTCACGGCTGAGTGTCCATCACATCCCGTATAGAACCTAAAGCTGGAGGGCGAGTGAGGAGAAGAGCTGAAGATAAGACTAACTGCACAGATAAGTCTTAAGATTAGGAGGAAATGGCCTCCTGCTCCGGGAGGAAGACGGGGAGGGACTCAGAGTGACAGAGCTGCACGCCAGCGAGCGTGTGTGTCTGTGAGACGACACCGGCATCTTTAAATTCATTTAAATATGTGTTTAAAAATTAAAAACAGTCAAACAAGAAATTCTTGAAGGGAAGTTAGAAAGCAGTGTGAACATGGGAGGTTTCCTCAAACTCATGTAAAAAAGCGCCACTTGTGTATAAAACCATCATTATTTCACTGTAACACACACACACACACACACACACACACACACACACACACAGAAACACACACGTGTGTGTGTGTGCTTTCGAGAGATGTGTTCAGGCCCAGATGGACACTGACCCACTTAGAGAGGAAATGCATTAATACCAGAGATGTTTAAGAGGTTCAGGAGCCTCACTGACACACTTGTGCTCACAGTAGATCTTTTTTAGCTGCAGGCCGGTCTGGAAAGAACTGCATGTGAAGACATGGATAACAGCACCGGTACCAAGAGTCACGACTCTATACGAGAAACAGACATATAAGTTGGACTGTGGAGGAGGGGCAGCTTCTGACAGTGTGAGTCGGTGGAAAACCCAGCTCTACTACAGCGACACGGAGAACGCAAATAACACAGATGGACAGATGGCTTCGCTTACTTTTCTCCGAGTGGAAGAGGTTCAGGGTTTAAGGCTTTCAGACCGTCTCAAGATTAGTGGAGGAGTTTCTCTGCCCCTTCCTGTCGGCACCATTAATCCTCCTGCCCTTAACACACCCAGACGGTCTCTGGCCTCTCGCACAGATCGCAGCTCCACGCGGCCTGCTCATGCCACTCGATGGTCACACTTTGGAACTGTTTACACGACGCCTGCGTGCTTCCCAACCTGCAGTTTAGTATCTAACAAAGCAACAAAAATGTACTTTGAAATGGCACTTAACAGGCAAAAAGAAACTGCAAACTGTCTTCCTCATGCTGGCCTGCAGGAGGTCACAACATCTTCTGTCAAGATCCATGGACATGTTTCTAGTTCCACGGTCATATTTGCGTATTTTTTTCTAACTCAGTATTTTAATACGAAAAGGTCACAATAGTTTTTTTCTTCTTCTTCAGTAGTCCAGGTGTTTTTAGTCCAACCTTCCCTTTACTGCCGCTCACGCCGGAAGTTTGTGGGTTTTATGTAGCTCAGCAGCTGAAGATGAACTCCTGAGCTCAGATGTCAAAGGGAACGGGTCTCATATATTTCACAGCGTTTTATAGTCCATCGCTTCTCTGATACAACAGATGGAAACGGCGTGAACCCTAAGATGAAAAGCAGTTGAGGTCTTTCATAAGTTACTCCCTTCACCTCCTTTTGGGTGACAAACCCCCTGCTCTTCTGTGCAGGTTTTCACACAGTCGCAGAACAGAAGTTACTGAAATTAGAAAAGAGGCCAAAGTCATATATCGACCACCAGGATGTTCTGTGTGTCTCGGCGTGTTTATGAGGATGTGAGACAGACAGAGTGAGAAACACCCCCTGACCCCCCACCCCACCCCCAACAGCTATACATCACGCTAAAGTAGAAGCAGATGCCTGCAGAAGCTCAGCCTCCAGCCACCGAGCGGTTAAATCCATTCTCTACATGAGTGATGTCTGCGTGAACAACAGCGACCTACTGCGGCAGTTACTGCTGTGCCACCAGCCTTGTGCTCCGGCAACAGCGGCATCTGTTGGACAGAAGCAGAAAGGATGCACAACCCCCCGTGGAGCGACCGGGAGAGGCCTGCTACTGGTCTCACTGAGGCAGCTAACGTCACGCCGGTCCTGCCATCGTGTGTCTCGGCCAGCCTGTGGCTGTGGGTCTGTAAGCCCAGCAGGGGGAACTGCGACTGGAGACGGTTGAGCTGCAGCCCTCAGTGCTGCTCCAGCCAACGTTCTGCTGCCCAGCAGGTAGAGCGGACACAACAACTGGAGGTTCACTTCGTGCTGGACCTCCAGTCACCAGATCTAACACATTCCCCTGCACTTCTCCAGCCGTCCTAGTTTTCATTTCACGTTCACTGACACCATCAGTGACATCTGCCCCCCCAACCCCCAAGACCCAAGGAGGTTGACAGCAAAGAAAAGGTTTCTGCAGTTTGTATGTAGTTTGTAAAAAGGGTGAAAACACAGTTTAAGCTTTTAAGGTGAATCCAGTGCATAAACAGCATCGTCTTGCGCAGGTCCAGCCCGGACTGTTGCCGATTCGAAGCTCTCTGTCTGTGGCCTTCAGGCTGCAACACACACTTTGCACATGTGGGCCTTGATTTAGTTGCAGGAAGTGCTGGGGGGCCCAGCGATGCACACAGAGCGTTTGCTGGAGTTCTGATGTAAAACAGATGTTGAGCGGGATGCCGCGAGCCCTCCTTCTGCGCCTATCGGGAGACGCAGCGGAACTGCGCCCGGATTTGTGGCGGCAAATCTTCTCCGGTGGGAGACGAGGCTGAGGAGGAACTCATTTTGCAACCAGAAGCACGACGCGCGTAAAGTCTGCAGGGTCTGAATTAGAAATTCACTCCTCAGCTGATCCCCGGCGGATCCGGAACGGTGTTTTGGAGGGCAGCCGCACACGCACACCTTCGCACACCACACGTGGTTTGGAGTGACCAATTGACCAGAATCACATACCTCTGGACCGTGAGCGGGGACCCAGGTGTACGCGGCGCGAACATCCAAACTGCGTACAGACTGAACTGAATTCAAGCACGTCCAATTTCCCCAGCTGCCGTGGGGTCACAGCGTCACCGGTTGTTTTTGAACTCGTGCGCCAAAGTGCTGTAGAAGAACCTCCACGGCACCAGTAGACTGAGACGGGACACGGTGTGAAGAGTGACAAACAGCCCTGAGCTTTTCTGCACGTTGATTTCACTTTCAACGTACTTTCGAACCCTGGACCAGGGTTGTCACGCACCTTCATGTCCACCTTCCAGACAACATTCTAACATCCTAACAGCAGCAGAGCAAACAACACCTCTGCTGCCAACAACAAGGGGTCCTCATCCTCACTGGGCTCTGTGTGTGTGTGTGTGTGTGTGTGTGTGTGTGTGTGTGTGTGGAGGGAGGAGGACAGAAGCAGAGACCAGTCAGCTGGACGGAGCAACACAGACATGATGGATATTTCCTCTCTGCCTCTGCCTTTGCTAGATTTAGGGAAGAGTTTAATAAAACTCGGCTGTGTGACTCTCTGCACGACCCTGAAAACAGCAGCAGACGGCGGCACCAGGTGACGCGTGACAGTCATAACCTGAACACGTCACAGAAATCGTTTCAATCCAGGCCCTGAACGTCCAGCTCCTAGTCGACTTTACGTTCTGCTTACAGCAACAAAGGAGGCGTCCGTGTCGGTCTCAACTCATCGCCGTTCGCGCTGCCGGCGGGTGAATGTTCAGGTCAAAAGATCGGCGGGAAATCAAGAACAACAAAAAAAGGGATATTAGAACGGGGGCAGGAGGCTGTAACGCCAAAAATGGCTGAATAGCTTAAAAAAAGGGAAAAAACGGTTATTGAGGAAGAAAGTACGACGTCGACAAAAGCTTAGATCACAAAACTGAATTATGTAGCAAGTGTCAGGTTGAAGTGCGTCAGCATTAGAACCAGGATTTACCTCCCGTCTCCCTGCCTCCTGCTGAGACGCGGCTGTGGGGGGCCGGACACGCAGGGAGGGGCGGCTTTTCGGCCTTTGTGGTGCTGCAGCTGTCTGTCTGTCTGTCTGGGGCTTATGAGGTGAAGAGCCACTGGGCACAGCTGTCTGGCAGGGTGAGCAAACCGGAATATTCACTCTGCGTTGGACTGTGTCTCTTAAAGACCTTTTCAGAATGAGAAGGCAAGTGTTCAAAGACAGAAACACAGCAACATACCAGTGCTCGCACACACACACACACACACACACACACACACACACACACACACACCCTGCATACTAAAGCTAAACAGCACGTCACTGTGCAGCGTGAGTGTGAGTCAGTGGCAGCCACTGTGCCCTATCACCATGGCAACGTCACTGAGCCACCTATTTAGGTTGCTGCCAGAGGACACAGCAAAGCTTAGAGGACAAACCCCCCCCACACAGACACACAAACAAGTGAATTCTGTGTATTAAAACGCACACACACACACACACACACACACACACACACTGCATGGGGGGGTAATATAAATAAACATGGAAGAAATGGAGGTCGAGGCAAAATGGGAGCAAGTGGGGTGGGAACCTGAAATGGCTGCACTGTATGAACTATTTTACCTCAACTGTGGCTCAACAGCGCCCCCCGTTGATGGCCTGCGGTGCTGTGCAGAGGACATTTCCCTGAGTCACTGCAGAAACCCCCTGTCAGCAAACAGCAATGCTGCACAAGTGTGACACGGGGCTCTGGCAGCAGTGACACCCTTGGCGGTCGGGCGAAGTTAATGCCAGCGTGTTGCAGGAAGGACCCCTGCAACGTTGTCGCTACTCACTGATCTAACTGGGTCCGGACATGTTTGTGTCGGAGGTCAGAGCGGATTCCTCGGGGTGCTTCTTCAAATCGCTTCAGGTGGACACACAGACACAAACACAGAGCCCCGAGTCCCACACACACCCTGGGTCACACACACTGACACGGCACTCATACTGTCACACTCACGGCTCCATCCAGAGACACGAGACACTCCACATTCACCCTGCACACGTAACCACAGGGCTCTCGATGCCCCTGTTTCACACACACACACACACACACACACACACACACACACACACACACAAGAAAGCAGCTTTACATCCTTCCTAAGTCCCTTGGCTTTTTCTTCTTTCCTTATATGGTGGTGCTGTGAGAAAAAGGGTCAGAGGGCAAGCAGGTCTGGGGGGCTGGGGAGGCTGGGGGTGGGGAGTATTTCTGTTTTTATGTGGGCAAAAATGAGATCAATATGTTTTCACTCACTGCTGTGCTTTAGACACACGCTTGTCTTACTGAGTTATTTTTGTCTCTCGTATGAATGGATGAAAGGTTTGGGACAGAAGTCAGTGATGTTTCAGAAGAGCAGCTCCTGCGTGACGCTGTAGACTCAGCCGAGACCGCAGCGAAAAGACAAACCTCAGCAGCTTCTCGTGTCCTGCAAGCCCCGAAAATTCTACATGAAACTCCTTAACACGTGGAATAATATAAATATGATAAAACAGTGTAAACACGATAAAATCAGTGTAAACATGACGAAAACAGTGGAAATATGCAAATAAATATGCAAATATGTGAGCTTTGTGGTCCTGTCCTTTTAAACTTTAAAGTCCACAAACATATTGTGTGTGTGTGTGTGTGTGTGTGTGTGTGTCTTTGTCTTTGACAGAAATAGCATCTGTTGACCCAGAGTCACTCCTCTGCTGGGGGGGGGGGGGGGGGTCTTTTTTAAATGGCCTTTTTCATCCTTTCAGGCCCCAAAAAAGCCGGGGGGAAAAAGGATCCNNGGGGGGGGGGGGGGGGGGGGTCTTTGTTAAATGGCCTCTTTCATCCTTTCAGGCTCCAGAAAAGCCAGGAGGAAAATGGATCCCGGATGGCAGCTGGGAGCCAGGATGTGTGACGCAGCAGCAGATGGCTGGGTGTGGGCGGAAGGTGGGGGTGGGGGTGAGGGTGGGCTGCCACAGGAAGTGAGCTAGCACGGTGTCAGAGGGGGGAAGGCGGGCTTATGGGCGGGGCTTCCGGTCTGCTCACTTGCACACACCTGGTGTCCGTTTGGCGCAACTGCAGGCTGAATATCTGTACTTTTTACTTTAAGGCAAAATATACACAATAAATGCAAAATAAAATGCAATATATCATTTTTGTTATTTTATTTATGCTGTGTACATTTTTTGCATCCATTTGTTGTATGAATTTACTGTAGAAAACGTGAAATAAAAGCTAAGGATAACCGTTTCAATATGTTTATATCGTTGTCTTATTTTTGGTTGAGGATCTTCTGCTCCATAAAATCTGGTTTTCAATGTTTCGCTGCGTTTGAATGACCCTGTTAATGTCCCGGGGTAAAGGACACTAGAGGAAAGTACCAGAGTAAAGGTTCCGTGGTAAAGGGCTACATACCTGGGGATGCAGCAAATAAGCACAGAGATGCTGGTGGAATTCCTCCCATTATTAAAATTTAAATTATATTTGCATATACGTAATAAATAATGACCCATAATGACTCTCAGGTCTCTTTAAGATGGTTGAGAACCTTAAACTTAGTTATTATTTACCAAATACAGTCCGGTCCTAAAAAAATCTCTAGAAGGTGTATTTAGATGCTTCAAAAAGTCTGGTGACGTATTTTTCCTGCAAACTACAGCTTAGAGATGCTAGTGAAACACCGCTGTCATCCGCAGCCCTCAGGTTTCTACGTCTAGCGTCGCCTCCGGGGTTATAGATCTCGTCCTTCTCCTTCATTGACTGGTGAGTTATGCTGCTGAGTCTGGAGTCCATGAGAAACCTCTTCCTGCGCCGCGCGGAGTAAATATTCATGCAGTCACGGTGTCCGTAATAATGTTCGGAAACATAAGGGAGGAAAAGATGGGGTAGGAGCAAGGTAAGAAAGTGGCAGCAACCATCTTGACAAAGACTGACTTGGTGCCGTTTAGAGATCTTCTTCAACTGATCCTGCTCTTTGGTGGCAAGATTACGTGTAGAAAATGTCTCAGCTCAAAAAACTACTCAACTGCTCATGTTGCTTTGCTTCAAATGACACTTTTTAATGTCATGGGCCACTAGTAATGCTAACAACTACTACATAATTTTTCCTGTTCCACTAAATCAATTGTACAAGTAAATTTAGGTAAATAGAAACCAAAACAAAGACCACGGTCTGCTACCTGTGTTTAATATTACTACCTGTGGTTCAGCTAATCCTTGTCCATCCTTTTCTCCAGGAGAAACCCTTGAATATATCTATTTTCATGGTTCCTTGAGGTTCTTCCCAAACTTGTCGCTGAGCAGCTGAATGAGTCCAGCCAGCTCATCTGACACCTGAGACTTCTCCTCCAGGAGCTCACAGCAGAGGCTGGAGATGTCCTGCTTGATTTCTTTCAGTTCACCTGCAGGACACATGTCATGTTCACTTAGGAGCAGAAGCTGGAATATGATTCTGTGGAGCTGGAATATTTCCCATCATGTCAGGGAAGATAAAGTGATACCGTTTCTGCATAATCCGAAGAAGGAACTTGGGAATAGGGAGCGTAAAAGCTTTAGTCTTATATCTCACACCTTTAAACGTTGACAAAATACAGCGTGTATGAGAGTTAATATATATTCACGTATATAGAACAGCACAATGAGAAGGATTCTTGCAATAAATGAAAGCAAAATGGATTGTGGATATTTATTGCCGCGCAGGTCTAAAATGTATCTTAGATCATTTGATCCGGCAAATAAAATTAAAGTCACTCAGCAGGATTATTTTACCTTCATTGACTTCATCATGGTTGTCTGTCAAGGTGGAGAGAACATGAGCGAAAGAGAGAGAGACAAAGGAAATGGGAGAGAAGGGCACTCGGTATGGACCTGGTGACGGTCAGAACCTGGTATGCGATTTGGATGGGTTAAGTTATGGTTGGTATCTAGTATGAACTTGTTTAAGGTTACCTGCTGCGAACTTGGCCGTGTCGATACCTGATATCTTGTTGGGTGCTTGATGGGCTCCCTTAATGTGAAGTTATCTTGGGTTCGACGGTGAGTCCTGCGAAGATTAGGCTAAAATGATAGGAAATAAAAAAGCCACAAAAGAATGAGCATGTACCGCACTATTGGTGGAACACTTTCCAAGAAACAGCAGCACGTCCTGACACTTGTGAGGAGGAAGAAAAAAGCCCAGCTATTTCCACTTCAAACCCCTCGAGCTTCACCCCTGAGCTTTCACTGAGGTAAGACAGCCACAGCTCGGAGCGGGCAAACTTCCACTCCACATCGGCATCTTCCTGCAAACCGCCGGGGACAGAAGGTCAAGGTTAGTTCCTCAACGTGATGGAGCAAGACGAACGAGGACAAAACACGTGCGCCATCCTGAGATATCCCGAGTGGTCGATCATAGCTCATGTTGAGGAGGACGACCACCATTGTGACATTGTAGACTCCATAAAGCACATAGCCAATGTTCTCAATGAATTTATGGTCATACTTCAGGACCACGGAGATGACTTCTGACAGGCCAAAGATAGACCAGAGAAGGGTCTTAAAACTCTCCTCCCCTCTAGATAAACAGCAAACAATACAGCATTTTGTCACTCGGAAATGGTGCAGACTGAGTACGTAGATACAAGTAATATTTCCGCCACCGAGTCATATCCGAATCCAGCAACCTTTACTAGTTTGGAAACACGTAGCAGCGCGGTTTCCAGCAACAGCTGACACTCTGTTAGACGTATTGGAGGTGTTTCGGTTGATGGAGTTCTCCACTGTGGGAGCAGGGCAGGACTCACGTGTTAAAGGCAGGATTGTATTTCTCCCCCAGGTAATAGGAGCACACGTTGAACGTGCCGATCGTGAAAGCCAGAAAAACTGTGGTGAAGATGACCGTGAATTTGAAAACAGTGCAGCCGAGGGAGATCTGGAGGGGGCCAAAACTCTCATTGGCCAGCAGGATGTAGGCGATGCGAGAGAAGCTCAAGACCACGGCGACGGAATACGGCCCCTCTGAGATGAGCTGGGGATCAGTGGGTCGCCGCCTGCTCCTGGCTGAGAGATGGAGGAAGGGCTGTGACACAAACAGCAAGGTCTTCTCCTGTCTGAATTTCCTGATTGTTGAGGAACAAGTTTGTTCTAAAATGTAAAATTTTGTCTGCTTTATCAGGCAGAAGAAAGTTGTGCAGAGATATAATGGAGGAAAGAACATAAAATTATATCTTTTTCGATGTGTGAGGCTAAAAGTCAGAACTTTCCTCTGTGACCCCTGAACTGGTCCAAAGCCATGTTTGCCGTCATGGTTTTTAAGCCCAAAAACCTGCTCTGACTCCCCTCAGATGAGAAAGAAAGGAGAATAAAAAAGTATCGAGCTGAAGAAATTCCCACAGATGCAGGTTATAGGAATCTGTGTGACTTGCAGGTTTGTTTTCTCTGCAGCAGTTTTTACAAGAGGTGAGAAGCTCAAACGCGGCGTTGCTGACCATAAGTGAAATAAGCAACATCGGCGGGCAAGGAGACATTGCTGAGGTCCATGTTGGCCAAGTGCTCTTTCACATACAGCTGGGCTTTTGAGGCCTTCAGAAAGGCCATGAGCCACGCCGTGAAGGACGCCACAAAGGTGGAGAGCATCCCAAAGTCCAGCACGTTCCACAGGTGCATCACATGCTACTGAGGCCCATCTGTCCAGATTTCTTTACATTCCAACCAGATCACCCCTGAAACACACGAAAGATCATTACACACCCAACTTCAACACTGCGTAGCGGCGCATGAGGAGATCTCCATTGACTGTTTGAATTAATCACCTCGCGGGGGTCCCGACTAAACCGTTCATGACAACGAATCGATTTCCCCATTAAGAAGTTTTTAGTGAGTTCAGCTGATATTTAAGGTTTAAACTTAAGTGTTACGAGAACAAACTCTATTTCATTACGTTGTAATGATGTCATTTCTCAGGGAAGCAGACTGACTTACTGAGGACCTTTTGGGATCACCAGACCAGGGGCTTGTACCTGACACCCACTGGAGAAAGAAGAAATCCTATTTACCCAGGACTCATTTCATGATGAGCAACTCAGTCCAGGAGAACTGCGTGGTCTTAACTCTGAAGATCTGCCGTGGGTGGTCAGTCACGGTCTTGTTTGGGAGGTTTTTCACCCCTTCAAAGCGGTCTGAGGCACTGAGCACCAAGAGGCCCGGGAAGATAGTGAAGGACACAGCGTGGGCCACAAACTTCACAAAGGGGCTACGGAGGATGTGACCGAGCTGGAGGAGCAAACAGAAGCACACAGCACGTGGTGTCACACCTTACAGCTCTGGCAGAGTTGAAAAAGCCCTTAACAGCATCACCGCAAGGGATATATCACAAATGTTGGGCTGAAAGCATCTGTTACGGTAAGATAATGAAACGGACTGAGATTCTGCAGCTACACCAAGGTCTCTGTGACTGGGGTCGAAACTCATTTTCAGGGCCCAGGTCTCTTTATGCGGTGATCTGATGTAACCCTTCCTTAACCCTCCTGCCTTCCAAGCCAGTCAAGATACCTGCACACTCATTTCCCTGGATTACACACCTGTCTCTCTACAGCGATTACATTTAAATCCGCCTCACTGCTGTCATCTCGCGGCTCCACTTGAAAACCAACAATCTGACGTAAATAATCTCCGTGAACATCGATTCCCTCAACATACACTGTCGGCACCACACAGAAAGACCCCTTAGACTGGCAGACGAGGCTTAGAGGTTGCTGTTGTAAAGCAAACTATGTTCTTGATATCAGTTGTTCACGTTGTGGGGATTTTCTACTTCGCCCTCTTATGCACCCTGGTCTTCTAACACATGCAACTAGAGCTGCTCTTTTAGCGCTTGGCTCTTAAAGTAGCCCTTAAAAAAACTTCACCATGACCGCAAGGTCAGGTATCTGTCTCTATGACAACACAGAGTGAAAGCCACCATGAGCAGCCAGGACCACATGACCAGACACATCGTTCTTCAGACTGAATCTACTGTGAATGACTGTATAGACTGTCGTGTAACTTTCACTGGCATCAAGCCTCCAGGACAGCCGGACGGGCCCAAAAAACGGTGCACGGCCCCAGAACAGCTTCACTGCTGGTCCCAGGTAACATAGAGGGTTGAGCTGCTGCCTTTGGACTTGGAGGAGAAAAGGCCCAGTTCCACCTGTTGCTGGAAGTTCTCCACACCACACGGTTTATTTATCCGCTTATATGTTTAATCACATTTATCACTTATCATTCTGTTGACTGTCTGTCTTTTGTTAACAATTTTGACTGTTTATTTTTAATAATGTAATTTTAAACGGGTGGACGTGTTTGCACCCACAGGGTAGGTAAAGTCCGGCAGCACCCTGGAACAGGCCAGGGGACCACCCATCTTCTGCGGTGGGGTCTGCCGGTAAGTTTCCTTTGCCTTTTACTCTTTTAACTAGAGCCTTGGGGTATGTTTTCAGTTGTCTTAGATTTTACCGTCATGTACTGCGCATATCTGCTGGTTTTAAACTAGGATTTTGGAATTTAGTTTTAATTTCTACAGAACGGTTTCAACTATTTATTGTAATGGTTTTAGAAGTTAAAAAAAAAGAGTCCAGGAGGCATCAGCACCTCAAACAGGGATCCTCTCACTTCAGCATCATGTACTTAATGTCATTTATAGCCCTCGTCATTATGTTGCAAATGTCATTCATGGCCACCGGTGTTGCTAAAACAAACTGACACAGAGGGGGGCGCGGGGGGGAGAGAGTGAGAGGCTTTTCCGGAAAGGGAATCCACATGTTTTCTGCACCTCTGGTCTGACACAGTTCCCTCACGTTTGCCAGTGAGGTTCTAGTCGTGCACCTCCTCACGTCTGCGGGACGCCTGTGCGATCGGGCCGGGCGGCTCCGCCTAGCGCTGCCTTTGCTCTGAAGGCTCAGCAGACGCTACTTACCGAGACCCCGGTGAGACTGAGTTCGGTCCTGTGTTTCTCATGAGGGTCAGATCCTCCTCCCCATCACATCTAGTGGTGCTACCAGCTGATGGGATGAAAGCAGCAGATAGGAAAACTGGCAGCCCAGCAGTCAGCGCCCGGAGTGACGCGGCGCGGCGGTCAGCACGTCCACCCCGAGGACCGAGGGCGGCCGCAGACCCCCATCAAACATTCCGTTCCATAGGTTTATAGCACATCTTGGAGATGCTGTAAAGATGTCAATAAACCTTAGTTCTACTTTAAAATCAGCGTAGAAAACTTTATAGAAACAGTCTTCATAGGTTAATTTGTTATACATATAAAAAAGTGAATAATGAAAGTGGGATTATGGCGTTTTCCCAGGGCGGTTACCTTTCCTGCTCAGCAGAGAGTAGCGTGATGCTGTAAAACCCATTTTAGCGTGAACATCCATTCAGACATTCAAGATCAGAGAGAAACGTCCATGAAAGTGGTTACAAATGAGCTGCGTTTACGTTGCCAGTGTGTAGCAGCCGCAGAGTGAAGCGGCACGCGAGCGCAGTTTCCACAGTTAAACCACCCGGTGAGAGGACGGGTTCTTCAGTCGGTGAACGTTAAAATGATTTTTATATCGAATCCGGTGGCACCCATCCAAGTGATCAGGAAAGACAGACCAGGAAATTAAAGTTCCTCAAAAAAAAAATCTGCGCTCATGTTAAGCTGGCTTAGAATCCCCACTGAATAATGAGCTTAAGTTTTAGATTTCAGAAATAAAGTGGATGAATCCCCGTTCGCGCATGTTTCTAGTAATTTCTTTGAGCGGCGTGTGTTTGCAAATACTCCTTTGGAAATTAAAGCTTCGCATCCGTCGTCATGGAAACAGGCCAGCGAGAACAGACCAGACTCCCCTTTTCCATGGCAACAGACTTAAAGGGTCTCCAGGCATTGATAGATGGGGCGAGAGACAGTGGTTTCTGAGGCTGCCCCTGGGCGCCTTCGAGGGGGACGCGTCTGCTGCAGGTCCCATGAAAACCACTCACCACCACATCCTCTCCGCCCGCCCGGACCAGCTCCCCGACCCGCTCCCCGCCGAGGGCTTTTCTTTCTTGGCCTGTGCCGGACAATCTGTTGTAAATATCATCTTCTTGACCTCATCTGGGACACAGAAGAAACTCTCCCAGATGTAGAAGTTGAGCTCCTTGCTTACAGGGTCCACTGAAAACATCCCTGGGAGACCCTCATTACTTGTTTAGGTTTCCCGGATTTCACCAGGCGGTCGGCATCACTGTCCAGAAGTGTGTTGCCACCCCAGCGGCCCTCTTCACCGAAGGTTCTCAGGAGGCTTCAACACATTTCTCGAAGCAGGACTCGCATCACCGCTCAGTTAAAAAACATCGTTCCCCTGTTCAGAAAAAGACATTTCACTTCAGTGCTGGTGAAGGACATGGTCCTGTAACCTGAAGTTTGCAGATTAACCCCCTACTCTTTCCAGCAGTAACACTCTTGAGCAAAAGTGTATAAATGAATTACACACTTTAAGTCACTTTTGACAAAAAGGGGGGGGGGGGGGGAAGTGCCCCTGAA
>UFQX01000943.1:37042-71442 GCA_900497675.1 Arapaima gigas
GGGGGGGGGGGGGGGGGGTAAGTGCCACTGAATCAAGTTTGATCCAACGCAAGCGGTATTTTTCAGGGGAAGGGAGGTATGGAAGTGGGTTGTAAACCCAGGGAGGACAAGCAAACGCGACACCTCGTCTCCACGTTGGAACGTTCAGTCGAGTGCAGTTTGGGCGCCGAGGGTCCAGCGTTACCCCCGACGGTCCTTCGCTGGCAGAAGCGAAACACGGCAAACTGCCAAACTGAATAAAGCGTGAGGATCGTCTCTATGAAAAGAGACGATCTGCGGGGCAGAACTTAATTTTTCTGAAACTTCTCTGTAACAAGTCGGTCCACACAAACACTGGGAGCTGTGTGGTGCTACAGGGTGAATAGAAGCGCTGCGGTAAAAACTCGAAAAGCATGTAGGAGACGTTCAGGTGCAATTTTCTCCATCCATCCATCACTGTGAGCTGCTTAAACATGGTGGCTGAGCTCCACAACCCATCTCACACTGGCAGGGCACTAGGCCTCCATCACCTTCACCTTCACTATAGTCCCTTCTAGACTGAACAATTAATCTGAAATGGTGCCTTTGGACTGTGGGAGCAAAGCAGGGGAAAAGCAGATCACAGAGACGCGGGAGGTCGTGCAAACACCACACAGACTGAGCTGGACTGGAACTCAGGTCTGAACCACCTGCAGTTTTATTTGGAGTATTTTTGGATATTATATCCCTCCTCAAGACGCTGCAGGAAGTACGGCGAGAAAATGGACGTTTCGTGTCTGTTGACGAATCTGTCGTTTCCAGCAAGTTAAGGTGAAAAACGTGTGACTAAGCTGCTCTCACCAGCCCTGCTCTTCACTGCAGCTGCTGTCCTTCCCACGCTGCACTGTTTTGTTTTCTGTCTCCTGCGTGTGGGTCACACCCAGCGCCTGTTCTTCAGCCGTTTTAACCTTGACAGCTTTACGTTAAAATGTGACGGATGAATGAGAGTCCCGACCACAGCGTCCGTTGTCTCCTGCCCTGGATGGAGGAACGGCGACGCTGCTTATGAAATCTAAATCAAGAAATGTTTGTCTTACAGCTCATTTTTGAATTTACTGTAGTTTTACCTGATCTAAAAAAATTAAGGGACTGAGGCCAGTTTTTATTGGCCTTTACTGACTGACACGTAGCGGGTGAACTTAACAAATTAATCTGACTTAAAGAGCAGACCTGTGGTCCCAGTTGTCTGCAGACGGTAAAAGTCACTCCTGTACCCGTCGCTCAGCAACGGAGGCTGTTTACCGTGAACCGGGGAAACCAGTAGAGGGCGCTGTGTTTTCACGTTGTTCGAACTGTGTTGCGCATCCAGCCACAAAACGCTGCTGTGATGTTTTTTTGTTGTTGTTTTAAATAAAATATTCTCCTCGTAATAAAAGCAAGCAGTGCCGCCAAGCAGGAATCACTGCAGGAGCACAAATGAACAATTTGTGTGTAAGAACTGGCCCGTTTGGAATCCAGGGCTCCGGTCGTCCGAGACAATATGTGAAAAGCAGGACTTTCTCTGTGAATAAAAATGGGAGAGAAAAGAGAGGCAGATAGAGTTTGTAAAAAAAAAAAGCTTCAAACACCCACGTTTTTCTCAGTCCGCTAATTAATTTGTTCTATTCATTCAAGCAAAATAGAAGCAAACAATGTTGTTTTCAACGCTCTTTTCTGAAGACATTAAAGACCTTTTCCCCCTGAAACCCTCAAAAAATTGCTCTCTTTGTCTGTCTGACAAAAAAATCTGCATTTATTTGACTAAATCTGTCTCCGGATTTACATGTACGTATCTGCGCATTTTAGAGATGCTGGATGCGAACAGCAGAGACCGACATGATGCTCTTCTAGCTCCTATACTGTCACTCAGTGCAGAAGTTTGTCACCAGCTTTGGACAAAAGATTCAGTAATTAAAAAATAACACTGAAGAAACAGGCCAGACAGGATGGGGGATGTAGAGTGCAGAACAGAAATAGAAGTTGCAGATCTGAGGGTAGGAAGACGGGAAAATGGGCTGTCGGTGCAGTAAAAAAAACAAACAGTGTAGATACATTTATATTATCCTTAAATTATATTTGTTTTGTCAGTTAAGTCCTCTCATGCGGGACGCGTTTGGACAGCGTTACCAACATGTTGAGGGTAAAGAAGATTAAACAGTGATGAACTAGAGAGGGAGGAGCAGCAGGCTGGACTGTGGAAGAAGAAATCCGCCATCGGGGCAACTCGGGATGCAGTGCTCACCCCCCACAAACAGTTAGAGACCTCAGGGTTCTATCTGCTGCCTCCACCATCATGAAGTCTACCTGCTTTCATTGGAAAAGTCTGAGATAAATAACATTGGCATCCCGAGATTTTTGCATTTTTAAATGCTTGTCTGTTTCTTTATTTATTTATTTTTGCCACGATCCGAATTGCTGATGACGGACGTGCCTTTAAATTCCAAACACCTCACAAATTTTATATCAGCACAAGTATAATTACGGCCTAAGAATCAGTTGAAGAAATGAGGAAAGAATTGAGCTGTGGAATCTGACAGGCTCAGCAGGTGCTGAACATGAATGGAATTGAAAGGAAGACTGGAAAGGAGTCTAAGTATATCTCAGAAAGCCCAGGAGGCTGAGAGAAACATATTATTGATGCTGATTAAATATTAAAATAGGGAGAGAGGCGGAGAAATCAGGAGCAAACAGCAACGTTGTGGTCTCCCGCAAACCTGGGTCTGCTGCAACGGTTCTGTGACCACGTCGCTTTTGTGGCCTGCAACGTTCCCAAACGTGGAGATGTAAGATGCAAGGAGGTGGTGACCATGTCTGCGGACTGTCTTCGACATCGATGCTTTTTAAAATTATGCAGGGTGAAGAACTGACAGACACGAAGGAGAAGTAAGCGATAGGAGGCCGGCAGGGAGCGGACCTTTTTAAAAACAATATCTGAATATCCCAGTGCCAATTCCTGTCCCTCTCGGACACTAACTAATGCTTTTTGTTTTTTGATCGTCTGAGTCTCTACAGAAATTCATTCTCACCAACGGATGATCCCATAGCTGAACCGCTGGTTTCGGCACGGAGTCAATAAGACAGTAAACTGAAGATTAACTCACCTGCTCCTCTGAAGCCTCACTTTACATTCATAATGAACCCACTTGTTGACTTTTTAGCGGAAAGCGAGGTCATCTTCAGGTTCTCTGAAGACTCCTCACAACAACTGGGACGGCCCGAGTCGAGTGGTGCGGAGAAAACAGAAGCTGTGTTTGGAGGGAATTTAGCTGAACGGTAGGAATTGTGGTCATTACGGACTTGGAGTTGAAATCTGAAGGCTGGTGATTCAAGTCCACATGGGCCCATTTGCAGCAGCCTTGAGCAACATGAACTGTTCCAATAAAATGCCCTTCTCTATAAATGAGCAAAAGTGAAGAAAAGCATCAGGCGCCAAAACGCTGCGGTGATTCAGTCCAAGACGGGGTTTAACATGCCGCCGGAAAACCATCCGCAGGCCCACAGAGGGACAGTCTGTGGAAGGGTATCTGGTGCAGGAGGGAGGGAGAGTTTTACTATGTGGATGTTATAAACGTTTTAGTCTCTGTTACTCTTTCTTTTTTGTTAAATGATGTGCGATTTGTGTGGCGTCAACCTGCCATAGTGTGGAAGGTGTCTTTGTGAAACAGCAGCGTTTGAAACAGGAATTAATAACAGAAGAAACCTGCTCCTTCCTCCTGTTATGCTGTTTTAACAGAGCCAGACTTTGCATTTCACAAAAGAAGCCACATTTGTGCCAGAACCTGGGCTATTTATTTGTTTTGTTTATATGGCCAACTACAACTGCTTGTGTGTTTTTAAAGGTGTTTCTGTATATCTGTGTCAGTGTGTTTGTCCATTTGAGGTGAGTCTTTTCCTCTCGCTCAGAGCTGCAGACTCTGATACGGCCCAATTGATTCATCATCCATTTGCCTCCGTCCTGCAGCGATGAGACGTTCGGAGCCGCTTGTCGATATGAGAGAGACCGTGAAGGAGTGAGACGGTCGGCAGTCAGCCTTGTGCTCCTTTACCAGCCTGCAGCTTCTGCCCAGGACAGACGGCAGGGTTTCACGCACTCAGTAAGGACACAGATTTACAAGTGAGAATAAAACAGGGTTGAAATACCACGTAAGCAAGAAAAACACCAAGGAACTGTCCAGAATTCTCAAAACTCTCTGGATTAAGCATTTGAAAGTGTTCTCTGTAGGCCGTATATTCATTTTTGCCCCATGTTAAAAGACATGCAGATTTGTCAGCCTCGTCATTTTGCAGCTGTTGAGGAACAATAGAAAGTGACAGAAAAAATCTATTCTTAACCTCTTTCAGGTGTCGTGTGCTGCTGCTGAGAAATATCGTACAGTAGCTCTTGTCAGGTTTGCCTTTGGTAGCAATAAACAAGATTTAAGATGAGACACTTATTGTGTGCAACAAATTCTATTACAACACCCCTCTTTTAAGGAAAGAATTAAATTACAGCAGACATATACCATCAAACGGAGATTATTCTCAACATTTACTGCCAGCAATGAGTTAGTTTATCGCAACGAATTCTGAGAAACCAAGTTAGATTAATCAAACGTCCAGCCGGTTGTAAACTGGGCCACGACCATAAAGGGGGTATTTGGCTGTCTTGCGGTGACAGAGCCGGCAGGCTGGGGGCTCCGCTCCTTCCAGGGTGTTGTCCTCAGCGATGGCCGGACTGTACGGGGAAGTCAAGCAGACATCTGCGTAATGAATCTGTGCAATTTGCATTTACAGTCGCGGGAAGGAGAGCAGTTAATACGTCTCCTTTTTCGCAGCGCTGCCGTTCTGATGGGCCTTTGGTGGTTCCGGGTCTTTTCACCCTCTTTCCACTCACATTATCCCAGTGTTTTTCACTCAAGCGACACGTTTCTCCAAAGCGCGTTAGACAAACACAGGCGGAGATTTCACCCGAACGGCCGAGGCTGAGAAGGTCACCCTCATTACCCAAAAAGTGTTGTTTCCTTCTGTTCACTCCAGAAAAACGGTGGAGTCAGTTCTCAAGGTGACGTTGAGCTCAGTGCAGCGCAGGATTTTATCATCTGTTTTCCTGCAACACATTCCTGACATTTTAAATCCCTTTGGACCAAAGGCACCAGCAAAACTAAATAATAACACCGCCTAACACGGGGAAACTCCTGGACGTCCATCTGTCCGGTAGAGAGTGGGCAGCAAAAAAATCTAGTTGAGCAGCGAAAAGCCACCAAAGACTTTTCACCCCCGTGGTCTCCGCAGGAAGCGGCTCAGGTTTGGGGCTGAGGCCTCTGGGAACGGCGGACTCTGCACCCTCGGGGGCCGGACCGGGGGAGGGGGGGTGTATTTAAAGATGAAAACGGAAACGACGGCCAGTGACAGGATGAGGCAGCTCTTGAATCCAGCGGCCGTCGTGTTTGCCTTAATGTCACACTTAACTTTTGCCAGCCTCTCTCCTCAGACGCTCTGCTCCTGGGTTTACGTTTAATCGTCGCTGTATCTCCCTCGCGAGAAGAAATCAATCATTCGGCAGTAACGGAGGGCGATTCGCCGCTGCCTGCGTGGAACCCGCTTCGCTTGCGCTGCCACGATACAGATTTCTTGCCAACTATTCTCCATCACATTAGACAACTGCTACCCAAACGTATCTTTCGTTTCGTGCGCCGCCTGTGTGAGAAGGTTCAGGAAGCTCGCATCTCATCTCTGTGAAGTTAAAAATAGAAAGATGCACCTTTATTATCCCTTTTCCTTCGGATAAAACAGCTAAAGATTTTTCAAGGTTTGCTGGCTGTCAGACAGAAAAATAAAACAAAGCCCGAAATATATCACTGTGCACTTTGGTATCAGCAGCTCCTGGACAGACGGGGAGGCGCCGAGTGGCCCGGCTGACACGAAAGCCGCCATTAGCTTCCCTCACCTGATGCCATCTATCCTGCCTCTCGTGAGGATGACTGCCATTATCCGGCGTTAATGGACTTCACACAACATCCACCGCGACTCTGCATCTACAACATTGTGTCTGCACTACCTCTGGGGTCCAGAGAGTATGGAGGGAGGATAAAATAGCCAGAGTAGAGTTATGTTACACGGAAGACCTTACTTGCTCGCACCTGAGTTCTGTCTGAGAAGAAGAAAAATTACAGACACACCTCGAGAGTGAACAGGTGATATAAACAAGTGTCTCTCTGACGGACAAGAGACAAGCGATGGGCAGCAAACGCAAGGGGACCTGCTGCGAAGCAGGGAGAAGCTCTTGGAGACGCTGCGCCAGATGCCACCTGGCCGCCCGGCGCGGCTCTAAAGGACCTTCCCACCGAGCCGAGTGCTCCTCCGACCAACAGGTGGCGCTCCCGTCACGGCATGCAATAGCACCGCTTTCTCAGAGAACAGATTTACAAACAAATTTTAGCATCTGCTTCCCTCTCAACTCCAGTATGATTCACGCCTTTAAAAAAAAAATTAAAAACGGCCCGGTTATTTTACGTTGGAGTGAACAATACGTCCCTGACATCCATCTATCCGTTCACGGTCCTCATCCGCATCGCCTCTGTCAGGGCCGCCTGTCCCACGGCCGCCGGGACCTCGGCTGTGGACCTGCACGCGGGACGGGAAGCCGCTCCGCTGCAGCAGATGGGAAAAGCAGTTTTCTGTGGGCGACTGTGTGGTGGGGCTGCGTGGAGTCCACGGCCCAGGCCCACGGTGCAGTACGCGGTACTTCTAATGAGTACATTTATCAAACATCACATCCCTGCGAAGGGACGCAAGACCCCGACCAAGACAAATAAGAAACGGTTGCCAGGCAACAGAAAACAGCACTCGGTGGAGTTACCTACAAATTGATAGCAAGACTGATACCGAAAAGCTGCTCCCATTATTAGTGTAACCGGCCTGAACATGACAAACACACGCGGGGAACAAAAAAAAACTTGTCGCTTTAACTTTCTTAATATGTTTGTGTAACCGAGGAAGCAGTTTTTTCCCCGGAAACACCTTGTGATGTATTTATCGCGAAAATAAAATATCAGGTTGTAGCGGTGGGGTGGGAGCTGGCAGAGGCGGCGCTCGGTTTACTGAGACTGACACGCTCAGGGCTGGAAATAAGCTTTCCAAAGCCAAACGATATAAAGAACATTTGCACAGGGCATAGAGCCAGGACTTCTAAACTCTATTTTAAATCGGAAATGAAAAAGTAATATACTGCCAAATCTGTTCTTCCAGTTCTATTATTTGCTATTTATTTTTGCAGTGATAACAGTGAAAAAATAATTTTCAGCTCAGTATAGTTTACTTTTCATGATATCCTTTATCAACACGTTGCCTCAGACCATTTAACACGAGATAAGAAGAAATGCTGATAGACGTGCAGCAAGTGTCATTCGTAACAACAAAAATATTCCCTCCGTCCTTTATCATTAACCGCTTAGTGCCCGGCGGGGTCACGAAGACCCAGGGCCCATCCAGAAACGCTGGGGGTGATAAAAAGACCCCCGGATGGACCCCCGCCCGCCGCCAAATTCTGCAGAGTCAGAGGCAGCAGGTGGAAGGCAGAGGGCAGCGGGGGGGAGGGGGAGGGGTGTGTGTCCATTTCTGGCACGATAATATGAGACCATGGGGGGGGAGCTGGTCTGTGTTTCAGGAGCAGTCAGGTGGTCGAGCGGAGAAACAAAATCGTTTCGGCCACATGGTTTGATCGGATGTCATGGCTTCCTCTGCAAAACACATCTTCATACAACACACACGCACACGCACACGCACACACACGCCAGCAGCCTCTATTGTCAATCCAGGACCAATGAGATGGCTTCGCTCCGCTGAGCTGGTTCAGGCTGGGATATTTCTAAAGTAAATAAACAAGATCTCTGGTCTCCCCTCCTCATCTTCTGGCACAGTCTTGTTTCCACGGCAACGGTGTCGGATTCGTTGAGAGGGCAAAGCTTGATTTCGAAACGACTGAACAGACACGATCGACGCGCCGGCTTTCACCGGACGCAGACGTACATCACACGGACGCATTTTCAAGAAACTGTTTTGTTAAAATAAAAAAATAAACAAACGGGCCACCGAAGGCCTCGGTTTACTGCGCGTGTCCGCGGTGTGTTACGCCAGACGGCGCGACTAAGTCCTCGGTATATTACGGCCTTGCGGAAAACGTGGCTTCATTATGCGCAGGTCATAGTTAACGTTTCACGTCGTGAGATGATACGGAACCAGGTAGGTTCTGGCAGGCGCCGGACCGCTCACGATGCGTAACGTGAGAAACGGGCGCTGAGCTGAGGAAACTGCGCTGTAGGCGAGTTCTGCTCTTGTTAGAGGGTTAGCCCGGGGTTCGCATTCTCTAAAATATACTGCTTGATCAATAAGAGCTCACAGCAGTTGCCAGCATTTAATTTATAGTTTTTTTTGTCATTATAAAAGGTAAAGCAGCTTATAGATTTTCATTTCTAGACAGAGTCCAAACCCTCTGAACTGATACTTTATGATATAAGTCTGCAAAGCAACCATATAAAATACAGGAGCGCATCTTTTTTTGTTATTTAAACAGGGCTGTGTGCAGCGTAGGAAGGAAACAGCCCAGGAGCCCAAGGGAAAAAAAGGACCTTTGCATTTATGTATGCGCTGATTTTTATTTAAGAAATATTTTATTTTGAAGCTGACCGTATCCATGGCAGCCAAAAAAGCCTCTGTCACCTCAACACTTTTTTAAATATAAATGTGGGGTTTTCTGGTCGTCCGAACCGGCCGTCGGTAGGTAATCCGGCCTCGGACCGTCAGTTTCGCGCCGTCCTCAGTGCGGCCCATCGCCTGCGTGCTGCACGGAAGCGGAAACACAGGAGCAGGTGTAGATGTGAAGCTGTTCGGGGGAAAGAGACTGTTTACAACCTCCCTCTGAAACAGACCCGTTTGTGTTGGCGTGAAAGACGGAGGCGCGAGGTTAACAGCAGTGGGACTTCTCATCCAGGACGTCCTCCTGCTCACTATTGTCCTGCTGGACAATATTTACTGTTGAAGTGGGAGACGGTGAAACTAATCTTGACAGGCACTCAATAAAGAGACCGAAACCGATGTTGACAGAGACTCGATAAAGCCGGCCGCCCGGCAGATGTATGGACTCTGGGCGGGAAGGCGGAGACAAGGACCAGCCGGAGGCTTATTTCACAGGTCATTTCCCCTCCCGATCGCCTTCATTTCGCTCGACTGTTAAAGACACACATCTGTTTACATTCCAGTTATTTCTGAGGCAAATACGTGTCCAACAGGCAATTTCACATGACGGCGAACTTACAGGCCCTTAAAACGGATGTTTGATTGCGGAAACGCGGAGGTCTGAGGTCCCCGCCCCCCCGTGTTGCTCGACGGCGACCGGGTTTTGCGTCCCGGCAAACGGTCCCCATTTAGACTGCATTAGGGACTGTAATCCCCAGTCGTGTGGAGTGTAACTGTGATCGGTGTGGAGAGCAGTTTTCATTTGTGTGGTCAGTAATTCTGTTTGCTGCGAAACCTCATCGTGTTTAATGAGTTCCCGTCTACAGGGACCCTCCTGTGGCATTTGTGCCGCCATCGCCGTATACATCCGTCGCCGGAACAGTTTCTTCCCTGTTCTTCTTGACCGTCCGTCTCTGTCTCTGTGTTGTGGCTGTTTGCTGGGAAACGGGTTCCTGGTTTACTCCTCAGCCTGCTTCCGCAGAACCCCTCGAAGTTCCGTCTGAGATGCTTCAGAAAACTGCTTTTACTGTAAAGTCTTAAAAATGACGTTAGGACATTTCTAACGCAACATTTACATTTTCTCATTTATTCATCCAGCACGTGCTTTTCTCCAAATCTACACGCATTTATTACCTCAATAATCGCAGTAAGTTTTTTTTTTTTTGGGGGGGGGGGGGGGGTCCTTACACAACCCTCTTTTCCACAAGCTGGAGAAATCAGCGCTTGTGACTGGTGTGTGACTGGCCGCAGGGGGAACATCGGTCGCACGTCTCCTTGTTTGTGCTGCAGGTGCCCGGCGGGTACATTAAAACACCTGAGGGCAGGTTAGTCCCTCAGCTGACCGGTAACCTTTAGCAGAGCTGGTTAGTCAGAGCGGTGTGACATTAACTGGAGACCCAAAAAAAGATCTGGGCTTCGGGGAACAGCAAACCATAGTCAGTGCGGTTCCCCCCAGGGCTCTGGAGGCAACTGCCCCTCCCAAACAGGCAGAGGACTTAATGCCAGAAAAACATTTAAAAAATAATTGTGAGCCAACAGAGTAACCTGGTAGTCCTGCAGAACAACTTGAAATGAGACTAATAAACTTATGTCAAATTATCTCTGTAGTCATTGAGATTCACCCCCTGCCACCCCAAACCACAGCCTGTTTCCGTCCGGAAGCGATTTCTTTGCCTGGAGCAAACAGTCGCCTCCGCGGGCCATCTTGACACAGCCACTTAGCTCATGTAAAAATCCTGCCTTTATAAATGATGTCAGTCTAATAACAATAAGGAATCGCTCATCCCAAAGATCAATAAGCCTTTAAACACATTCAGCTGTTCTTCAGTAACACAGATTGCGGGGTCCTGCTGTGTGACTCAGCAGCGCGGAGCTGTTAACCCTCAGCAGCCGCAGCCAAATTCAGCCTCCTGCCCACCTTTCAAAGCCATATTGCACTTAACGTTTCACTGTAAATTATTTTCTCTCAACTCCCTCTCTGTTAAATATTCACATTGTTATCGTCAGTAATTCACTCCCCCGTTTAATTCAAGCGCATATTTTCCACGCTCCTGCATAAATAATGTTTGTTATGCTCTGACCTGGCAGGACGGCTGCGTTTCACGCGGCTGTAACGCGGAGAATCACCCGGTCAGCGATAATCTGGCTTTATCCCACTACGCCGGTCGAGGCAAAGATTGCGGAGGAACCACTTGTGGCTTTTCGGGGATTTGCCTCCATACAGCAAGCGGGGTTTTGGTTTTTATATGATTCCATATTTAAGCGGGAAACAAAGCGCTGCTGTCTGGGTCTGCCGCGTTGGTGGAACCTGCGGGACGACTGGGGAGCCCGATCTGGCCGAAGCCGGTTCTGCCGTCCTCATCCACAACCCTGGCAGTGATTTATTCCCAGAGAACAGGCCTGTAGATGAGAAATAAAGAGAGGTGCTTTTCGCTCGGCGTCGGGAGGACCGGAGACCTGCTGAGGACTAAGGTGAGGACTAATGGACTGATGACACGGCAGAGTAATATCAGTGTGAGTAACACCAGCAGAAGAGATGCAGGGGGTGGAGCGGGTCAGACCCTCTCCAGGGCAAGTCAGTGCCGGTGTGGCGTCCCACAGAGCTCGGGTCCCAGCTCCACCGAAGCGCTGCACTAAATCTGCCTGGAAGAGTTAGCATCACGGTGACAGTTAAACTGAGCTCGACTCGACTCCAGCGCGCAAAACGGGCGTCGGAGAGAAGCGAGACTGGAAACGCCGTCCTGATTCCCGACACGTCAGCAGAGATGCCCTGTTTACCATAACGCTGGGAGTGGCGGACCAGTCGAGACCCGCTTTAACACCGCTGTCTTCCAGGACTCTTTGTTGGGGCCCAAGAAACGGCTGATGAGTCGAGGGTCTGAACTGAGCGGAAGTGGCTGTTTATTAACGCCTTGTAAAAATCCTCCTGTAGAAACGTCTTGCTCCTTATGGCTGCGCATATATTCAACACGGACCTTAAAGCACTAAAACGATTATAAATAATTTGGTTAAACCTGTAATTTGCTGATTTATACCCGGCGATACGCTGCCCGTCTTCGCGTCGGATCACAGAGCGGGGCAAAAATTTATTTTTATAATTTATCAGTGTCAGAACCGACAGCGTGAATTTACATTTTACTTTCATGAATAAATGAACGCGTGAATTTATTCTCACTGAAATGCCATCATTTCCTCCCCGAAGACGCTGACACTAAATTAAACGCGACCCAAACTTCCAGCGCGAAGCATCTCTGGTTCGCTGACTCCGCTTATCGACGCAGCCGCCGTGCCGCCCAGCGGCTGCTCCGCGGAAACAGCATCAACATTTCCACGGATGTATTTTCCACAGGATAATCGGCGATTTCCCGGACCCTGAGAGGTACTTTGTCATTCGAACAGACCTTTCAGTTCGGGTCCTCGAGTGTGAGGCAAAACCTTCGAGGAATTAAAGGTTAAGACACGAGAGACCCCCCGCACACCTGAGACTTAGGGGTTACACCAGTCATGAACCTTATTACCCAGAAGCCCCCAGAGGCAGAGGCCCCGGCAGAAACGCTGCAAAGGCAGTGAAACCTGGGAACTGAGGCAGGAGAACGACAAGCTGCGGCTGAATGAATATAAACAAAACTGATGATGATCTTCAGCAACTGATGATGGAGCAGTATTTTGATCTTAACGTATCTCGGGTTTATTCTCCAGCAGGTGGACCCCGGAATGCGTTAATTCTGCACGTGTTCGGCCGATACAGACTTCACGCCCGTCCCGGCGGCCCACGTGTCTCCATCTCCCAGCCCCGTTCCTCTTCACCACACCAGACATAAGGAGCAGGAGGAGGAAAAAGTGGCCCAGAGCCTCACCTGTGACTCTGGACACCTGCCTCACTTCGAGCCGAGCAGCTTCTGCCCTGTACGTCTCCTCCAGTTCATCTCCGCCGCTGATGCCAGGAACTGTGGAGTCCGACTGGAGTCCTCTGACTAAAAGAATATCTACTCAATACCCCTCAGACCCCGTATGGGTCTTTCTGAGTGCATAAAAGTAAATCGTCTTCATCGGTGCAGATGTTAAAGCTGAAGGTCCCGGGGCTTCACGACAGCTACTCACGGCTGCCTCGGAAGGAGCTTTCCGGCGTCGCTATGAGCGCCCGCAGTGTTTTGCCTTCATCTGCGTGAAGCAAGTGAAAATATGACATCTTTTTTGGTGTAGTTGGGCGGACCTGGCCGGCCAGGCGTCCCCTGAATTTTGTCCAACGTTAACACTTCACTGCGTCGAATTGTCAGGGCCTTTTGGCTCGACACCCGCACAATTACGACGGGCGTGGTTTTCTTTTTTCAGCTCAGTCGTGCGACGTCTCGGCTTGTTGGTGTTACTTTGCTCTGGTTTATTCCTTCAGGTTGTGATCGGGAACGGGGTCCATTAGCTCAGCTGGACCATCCAGCCCCTTTTCGTGAATTAATGAAAGACGTGACGTTTATCCGTGAAACCTCTTCACTCACCTCCTTCCCGCTCTTTCTTGCTGTTTCACTTCTCTAGCGGGTTCTCCCCTGTATGGTGGACATAATTTAATCCGCTGTCTTGTCTGCATAAGAAAGTCAAACGTCACATTAGAGTTTTTACCTACTAGTATCCACCGCATCCTAAATCCAGTGTTTCCTCTTATGGCTCTTTCAGTAAAACAGGAGACGTGTTCTGGGCCATTTTGAAGCCTTTGCGGCCTGAGGGAGTTCAGTACCTTCTTTCCCCCGATTGCATCATTAGCGCTTCTCCAAGGGCTTCTGTGAGGAGGCGATTGAGCCGTCCGCGGCGGCGGCGGCGGGAGAAACGCTGCAGGTTCCCTGGATCCGCTGCGGAAACAGGGATCCCGCAGTAGAAGGATGCAGGTGAGGGGTTTTACGTGACGATGTTTCTGCAGGAGGTCGGCAGCCAAGTTAAAACTGTTTGAAGTTCCACCATCACGGGGAACCAGTGAGATCTGCTGCTGCACTCATGTCCCAAATCCTGTTAGTCCTGTTTTTTTCTGGGCGATCACTACACACTCCACCTATTTTTAGACATAACCAGTGGCTGTTTTAGATGTGAAATGTGAGTAAACTAAGGCAGGGTTTAACATTCGCGTTGACAGGAAGAATGCTCTCGGTACGTTTTCACACAAAAAGCCAAACGTGATAAAGCTGCAAAAATAAAAAGAACCTTTCCTGCTGTCTACTAGGCAGCGCTGACTGACTACACTGCCAGCCCAGATGCTGTCTGAGGGATCGAGATGGTCTTTCACCAGGTTTCCGGGCAAAATGTGCATTTTATTAGCGAGAGGAGAGGTGTGGATATAACTGGATCAAAAACAAACCGGCAGGAGAGCAAAGACACTAAGAAACCGAATCCAACCTAGAACCTCAGTACCTCTCCTGACCCATCCCAGTCACTACGGTCCCTTTCGCTCCCACACCAGCTGGTTTTGTCTCCTCACCTGGACTGTCCACGTCCTGCCTTAAACACCTGTATCTTTGGCTGATATGATGAAAACAGCACCCAATACAGCCGCCCCCCTGTTTTGGGCTGAAATGGAGGCGAGAGCTGGTCTGTTACTCAGAAAGTGTGACAGGTGACTGTGACATGGACTGGGCGAGGGGTTTGTCACCGCTTCTGCTTCCGTCATGTCCATCTAGGTCCGAGGTTCTCTTCATTGCCAAAGCGCCTCATACAGAAGCACGAGAGAGAATGAAAGGCAGTTTCTCCTGGACCGCTGTGCGCCGGGAGCTAAACAGACAGCATGACGCCACAGACAGGTTGAACAGTCAAGCAGGTGAATAAATACAAATTGATCAATAATAAATAAGATGATAAATAGGTGAATAATCCATGAGGTGAGAGCGGAAGGATCAGAGGAAGCCGTAGTGGTGTGCAGGGGCGGGCGGTCAGTGGAGGTGGTTGTGGTCGGCCGCTGACAGCCTGCAGGAAAACGCCGCTCCTGAGTCCGCCGGTGCCTGCAAGACGTGTGCAAACGTCACGTCCTCATAGACAGAAGCGGATTTGTGCTCACAACCTTGCGGCTACCGACCGGTAGAACCCGTCGCGCCGCCGTGACGCCCCAAACACGTTTCCGAACCTCGTAAAGCTGACAGGACTCAGAGACGTTGGAACAGCACAACATCTGCTTGACTTTGCGTGTCATTATGCTGCTTCTCACCTGTGGACCCTCAGCGCCTTTCAGCCCGTAGATGTGACACTTGGCTACGTCCTCATAACTCACTTCATACATGTTTATCCTTCATTTTGCTTGTAAGACCAAAACACTCTGTGTTTACTAGGGTTGTAACAAGAGCTTTAAAAATATTTAGGAGGTACAAGTTCTTAGCAGGAGTCAGAAGTGTTTTCTCTCAGCAAAACCTCTTCAGAATAATAGCTCTGCAATAAAAAAATAAATTAAATGAAGGTAAAAATTTTGCTTGGTATAATTATTGGGCCAGATGTGCCCCCCCCCGCCCCGCTGCCTCTTATGCCACTGTTTAACATGCAAAACAAGCAGCCGACGAAGGAAAACCAAGCAATTTTTTGCCAAATTGGAATCTCTTAGGAGCGAAAAGTGTAATTGTTTACGGTTTTGTGGAAGGTACCAAACAGCTGTCCTGGTGAAACCGAGAGTTTGGCTTCCTTCTGCCTTGCTTTTCTTTTATGCATTTTTAGAAGTTAATGGGTGCAGTTCCAGTTAAATCATTATTGCACATTTGCATATATATTAGCCGGCTTTTCACTGACAGAACAGTTGTAGACAAAATAGGTGAGTTGGTCACAGTGGAGGGGCAGCATCTCAACAGCTCTGCCGTGACCGTAGAATTTTGCCTTTACTGACATAACCAGCAAGTTCTGGTTTCAAGCAAAGCTCCACAACCAGGTGGGCTGTGGAGACAGAGGCCGAGGGACCGAAACCTCTGGGATCTGGTCTCTTCGGTTGTTCCATCTTCTCCTGAGGGTTTGGAACCCCTGTCCTGCCCAGGTAATAACCTCGGTGATGTGGACTGACCTACATAGAAGGTCATTTGCGAGCCGCTGGAAGGGAGATATGATGACGGAATCAGCCGAGTTCTGCCCTGAGTTCAAACAACAAGTTTTCCCTGCTCCTCGGCCCAGACTGTGCGCTTCATAACACTTGAGGTATTAAAGATTTATACAAGAAAAGCAAATAGCTCGTCTTAACAGCAGACATTTCTTTCTTCCATAAATTACTTTATTTTCTATGGGTAGGTAGTACCTCTGATTTACGTCATTTATTTAAATTATGACTTAATCAGCTCCACTGAAGCCCCAGGCTTTTGTGCACTTGGAGGAAATACCATGTGTTAGTTTTATGACGTGCTGTAAAAGATGGTTTAATCGCCTAGTAAAGCAAAATAAAAGCATCATAAAATTACTCGGGCGCAATATGCTGCACAAAACATACCGAGTTTCAATGCTGAAAACATCTAAACCTGGTTAACACTGGTAAGAAAGGATCGTGTTCGTCCACAGCGATGCTAAAGGAACTAAACGTTTGGATGATCTTATTATCGATTAAAAAAGGCTGATATATTGAAACTGTTGCATGTTGTGACAATCTTTTGCATTGAATTACTTTCACAGCTTTGCTAATCTGCATATATTCATTATTTTCCAGCTGGATCTTCAAACAAATGGCAGTTTCTGCAAGATCCTCAAATCAGAAAAGGGGCACAAAAACTTAGAAAATGAAAAAAAACAAAGATAATGCAAGTATAGATATAATAAATATAGATAAATGACTAATAACTGTATGCATGTGTGACTGTCGAGATTCTCCTCCTCTCCTACCAATAAGGGTCCTTTAGAAAAAGCCGACACGTCTGCAGCCACGGGAACCCCAGTCAGTTCTAATGACAGGTGTGAAGCCCCCCCGTGACCTTTTTTTTATCTAACCCCCCAGTTAGTGTAATTCGGTGTGGATCACAAATGACCCGGACAGAAGATTTGTACAAGAAAATTGTGCAGCACCTTTATAAAAATTTGAAATTTGGAAACTCCACATTTTTGTGAACTTTGTCAAATTTCAGGCTGAAAAGATGGCATTTGGACTGTTCTAAGTTGAAAGAGGGTCAAATTTGACCCGAACACCATGGACAGGTTGTTGGTCACACAGACCTGGGATGAAAAGTGTTCCTCTGGAGAACAGGGAACCTCCCCGACTGAATGAAGCCTCCGTGGACATCCGCGGCATCCCCAGAGAGGAGCAGGAATTTTGGGGGACCTGAAGAGCTGCCGCTTCCAGCCCCCATCGCAGGCCTCACACGTCCCACCCCTGCTGTCTACTGTCTCGCTGATTTCCTCGCAGCGTTCGTGATGTGACAGACGCCGCTGCGGTGGCTTCACGCTCGGGCTGAACTTCCTCCATCACCACCTCTTCTTCCATAAAACGAAGAGCGGCAAATGACAACAGACTGTGGAAACCCAAGGTCTGTCCTTATCATCTTACGTTCAGCTGCAATCCTCCGCTGCTGTGGCCTGAGACGCTGCTGCGGAGCACCAAGCCGCTCTGTTATCACCCCTGTGAGGAACTTATATGATTTCCTTCATAACTTTTAGTTAAAAAGGCAATGGAGATTTTTTTTCTGATACACTTTGACCTGCAGCTCCTATTAAAACCCAGATAGTTCACCTGACGGTTGAAGAGATCAGAAAGATGAGGACGGAAATCTCGACGTGGAGAGAGAGTGGATCACTGCTGGTGGGAGGAGGTGAAATAATGATGTTCTCCCTCACTTTGCTGAAGGGCAGGGAAAGGGATCACTTCTGTCTTCTTGAAGTCTCCCTGAGGGAACTCTGGAATTAACGCGATTAAAAAGTAAAACAAGCTTGAAGAAAACAACGATCGTGCCGAGACATTTACACAGACCTCTTCTGTGGCGACGCAGCAGAAGTTTTCTAGTCTGAACACAGACGACGAGCAGTTAGCTTCTGATATGAAAAAAAATTTCACGAAAATATGATGACTTATTTTGAGTAATTTGGTATGTAAAGCTCATCGGTTCAGCGCTTCTGGAAACATCAACGGTCTTTTTCTTCCTTTATTTAGCACCCAAATCAGTGTGTGAAAAAGTAACTGCCCCCTTAAACTTAACCAGCTGCTCCACCTTTAGTGAGCCAGAAACTTCTCGTCGTTTGGCACCAGTTTTTCGCATCTCTGCTGAAGAATTTTACCCCGAATATTCTTCACAAAAGAAAACCGCTTCAGTTCAGACCCACTGCTAGGCTTTTGAGTGCGAACTGCTTGTTTCAGGTCCTGCCACAGCATCTCTACTGGGTTCGGGACTTTGACCAGGTCACTTCAGAACTTTAATCTTGCTTCCTCTCAGCCATTCAGATGTAGACCTGTTGTTGTGTGTTGGGTCTTTTCTTGCTGTATAACCCAGTTATGCTTCAGCTCACAGACAGATGACCAGACAGCGCAGAATTCATGGTTCCTTCAGTGATGGCACGATGTCCATGCCCTGAGGCAGCAAAGAAGCCCCGCACCATCACTACCACCACCACGGAGCTCCTGCTGTGGAATATTGCACGTTCCTTACGCCAGATATAATAGAACCTGCACTCCAAACGTAATGGGACAGACAAGGTTCACTTTTGTCTCATCTGTCCATTATCTCAAAAGGTGTGGGCATCATCCAGGTTTTCTTTGCAAATGTGAGATGAACATGTTCTTCTCGGATAGCAGTAGCTTCACCTGCCTGGCTTCCCGTGAACCCCATTTTAGCCCAGTGTCTAATTGTGGAGTCATGACCACCAACCTTACCTCATGCTGGAGAGGCCTTCAGTTCTTTGGATCTTCTTCTGCGATTTTCTGCGATCTCCTGGACAAGTTGCCGCTGCACCCTTGGAGTAATTCTGGCAGACTGGCCGCTCCTGGGAAGATTCACTACTGTTCCAGATCTTCTCCTTTTGGAGATAATAGCTCACACCGTGGCTCGGTGGCATCCCAGAGCCTGATAAACAGCTTGTGACCCTTTTCACACTGATATAGTTCAACACCTTATTTTCTCATCTCTTCTGGAATTCCTTTAGATCGTAGCATCGTGTCCTTGTAGAAACTCTGGCTGAGGTTGAGATTCACCAGGGTTGGCTGTGATCAGTCAGCTCAGTCGAATCGTCAATAAAACTTGGTCAATTGGTTGATGGAGTAACTAAGCGGGGAATTGCTTTTTCCACACGATTTCTATGGGTGTTGGATAATTTATTCCTTAAACAAATGAACTAATCATTTAAAAGCGATTCCTCCGGTTCCCCAATGTTACATTTTGCCCAAAGATCTGAAACCACTCAGAGTGAGAAAAATGTGAAGGGAGCACATACTTTTTCACAACATTGTGCATTATTTTTGTGCACAGTCCAGGCGCTGCTCTTCCCTTCCCTTCTCCTTGCTTCTCATTAAATGCACCCAAGCAACCATGTGCTGTACTTTGTTATTTTATTTTAACCTACCTGAGTTCTCGACATTCCTGAGCTGAGAGTACGGAGTTATACGCCAGTGTCAGATCTGTCGCAACAAAACAGCGGGAACGGGAACCGTCTGAGAATTCACACCATTCATCTCGGGGGGTGGGGGGTGGGGGCAGCAAGTGGGTTTTGACAAAACTATTTCCAAAACTTCTTGCAACAGATTTTTAAGGACAAATCGACCGGATGAACGCCTCCCCTTGCGCTCTCACCCCTTCACAGAAAGACTGTATAACTTCAGCCTTGGCGGTTGGTTATTTTTAATGACGCCGATTACAAGTTGAACGCGACGGCTTCTGTCAAAAGACGGACGGCTGAAAGTTGCCGTTTTCCTCAGAAATGACCTCTGCTCTCCTGGGCTGCAGTTATGCGCAACCCTACTGTTACATCGCTGTTTATGACTTCTAACTACGTCCTCTTATCGGCCCTACAAGCGCAGAGAGTCTAGAGACACAGAATATCAACCGATTCAGAAGAATGTGGTTTTACTTTTAGCTAAAGCAGTGGGCAATGTGGAATTAGCAAATGAAATTAGAAGGTATGGATATAAAATAAGGTGTGGTGTGAAACGTGTGGCACGTGTCCTAGTTTGAAAGGCTAAATTGTCCTTTAATGGGTTCTACATTATTTATTTGCTCTGCTGCAGATGCAAGAACATCATCCAGTGCTCACAGTTTCACAGCTGAATATCCAATAATTGCTTCGGTTTATACGCCCTGTGGGAAGAGCCGCCGTGCTTGTCGTGCAGTTACACCATGCGTGTTTCAGCCATCGCTCCCATTTCCTCGCCATTATATGACCTCCTACTCCTCCATTCCCATATTTGCTTTACATTGATTTGAAGGTTTTAACTGCTGGGCTTAAGGCTAATTCAAACTCAGACGTCAGGCTGCTTTAAACACTCACATTTGGCAGTCTGGCCCCCAGCAAAACGGTCTCTTTATGGCAGCCGCATTGTTACAGTCTGGTCTCCTCCACCAGGCTCTTTCTACCAACTTCAGCACAGCAGTGTGTTCTTCAGCACAGGCGTGTCTTTATCAGCCCCAGAATGGTGGTCTGTCCCCTAGGATGGCATCATCAGCACCATTTTGACAATCTGGCACCTGGACCAAGGATCTCTTTACCAGCATCTGTGTGGCAATGTAGTCGCTGCCGCCACAGTGTCTCCGTTATTTACGGCCGGCCTTATGTCTCGCTGTGGTGGTCTGGCTCCTTGTCGCCGTCAAATTATGAAGGAGAATATAAAATTGAAGAAAATTTCCAAGGGTCTGCCACTGTTTGCCTCCATGATTTATCCTGCTGCCGCTCACTGGAAGCGGGAGTTAGAAAGCAGCAGGAGGTGACAGCAGCCCCACCCGGCCTATAGTGACCCCCTGCAGCACTCGCCAGCCAGCCTGAGGCTGAACAGTCCCAACTTTTCCACCGTCAAGAAAACATAGGAAAGATTTTTCTAAATCTGTCCTATTGCCCCTGTTGCAACTTTTATCCTGGAGCCATGTGCTAGCGGGGAGCCCACGTGGGAGGTTATTTTGATCCTCCCGACCCTTGTGTGTGCAGGTATTCAGGCTCTCTGTCTTGTTTTCCAGCTCAGTTAGTGTGTCTCTCTTCCTGGTCTGTGCATCGCTCTGCTCAGCAGGTTACTGCATCTCTCTGCTGCCTGCTCCCTGCCTGCTTGCCATGGCAACTACTGCCTGCTCGCCATGGTAACCGCTGCCTACTCGTCATGGTAACAAGAGAAATGACTACATGCTACTGCAATCTGAGAACTGAAGTTCAATGGTTACTAGTTTAAAAATAATTTTAATTGCAAATCACTACTATGCTTCTAACAGATTAACTTTAACGTATATTTTTATTTTTCTAGGCAAAAAACCGGATTTATTCACACCTTAAATCATGCACACCGTCTTAACCGTTTTCCTACTGTCCCCCTATTTTTCCTTCTCACCTTCCTTTTGTGTTCATTCATTTGATTTTGTACTTTACATTTCATTCGTTTTTTGTATTTCCTCAGGATAATTTCTCCCCTCATATTTGTTGCTTTGCCATGTCATGGTTGAAAGTGATATCTTAAAAATAAGTGTTTAGTCATGTCTGTTACAAGGAAACCAGATATTCAAGAGCTCATCCTTGTTCCCCATATCCGTTCTGCTTGGTCATCTCTGACTCTCCTATTTCCTCTTTCTCAGTCCTTCAACTAACCTCTTTTCTCTTTTTTACCCACATGCTCTCACCCTCGCTCAAGCTCTGTGTCTTTGTCTGTCTCTCCTCTCCCCTCCTCTGCTCTTTGCCTCAAGCCGAAATATATTAGAGAAAATGTACTAAATGAATTCTGAAGTGGAATTAGCTGAGGAATTAGAGAATGTTTAGCATGTGAAGCCCAGTGACTATGACAGTATGCCACACGGAGAAAATGGACTCGCTTGGACAGACTGAGCCCTGAAGTGGGCTGGCGGGGATAAACAGCTCTGCACACAGAAAGCTGTTCTGACATAGAGGGGTGTTTCCAAAGGGGGTGGACAGGACAGGATGGACAGTCATAAAGAGAGGGGACAAGTAAAGCTAAGTGTTACAGTACCTAGTTGCTCAAACGGCACAGATGGACTAGAGATGGAGGGAGTTACTCATATACTGTCTACTCAACACTGATTTTACGCTGGAGCTCCTCAACTCATATCTTGCACTGTGCAAAAAAAAACAAACAGAAAAATGGTACAAGTACACCTTACTTAACCTTCTTTGTGCAACGGTCAACCTGAGTTACTATAGCAGGATTATTACAGAGAGTGGGGGGTGGACGAGAGAGGCACCTTCTGTGAGGCCCCCCCGGTGATGCCTGCCGAGGAAGAGGGCTGCTGTGGGCAGTGCCATCCATCTACACGCTTCACTCACGCTATATCCCTCCACATGGCTTTAAAATCACATTGCAAGAAAAGGCTTTGATGAAACGTTAAATTTCCTTCTCATTCGTACTCAGGAAGAAGGGCAAATATCCACAGGAGATAAGTTCACCATTTGCTGGTTATTATATTTGCATAATACAAGAAGGATACAGGGCAGGTAATAGGCCTGTCACACCTTTCTCCAGCTCAAAAAAGGCAGAAAGTGTCACCAGTTCATGTTTGTAGTTGAACAGAGGACGAGTGTATAAATAACGCCACGTTTACTCCTGTCAGATTTTCTACATATTTGCACATTTTTCACAGTGAGTTCTATCAGATCGTCCTTGTTTTCACAGAGCAACTACACAATCTTATGCAGATTTAACCAGTTCTAGCAAATTTTCAGACAGCGGCAACTTATATTCTGTTATTCTTCATGGGAAAATAACACGATCCCAGCACAGCCCGATTTCTCCAGATGTCACTGAAACACTCTGGAACTCCTATATAACAGTCCACCAAAGATTTCATCTAAAGCTTTTCTACTTCCTTAAAACACTTAGTAACGTGGGACATATGATAGCAATAATGCAACATCTTTAAACAACGCAAATATGAGACATGATTCTGTAGGGAGAACAGTTGAGGTACAACTGCATCGCACACTTGTTACCTTTCCTAGCTCCTTCAGATCATAGCTGAAAATCCCAGAGGAGTTTTCCTTGATCAGTTTTCTCAAGGGCGAGTAATGACCTGAACCAGAGGTCCACTGTTCTTACTGTAAAAAATGCTATAACTCTGCACCTTCTGTCACATACATACATATCATACATATATAGTGCCTGTCTTTCTATCTATATATCTATCTATTTGAAAGAACACTGGCGGGAGCAGGGCTGTGTATGTTTGAGTCCAGCTTGGACTGTGTAGAGTTTATATATTCTATTGGATTTGCTCCAGTTCCCTCCCACAGTCCAAAGACATGCATGTCAGGTTAATTGGGTTCTGTAATGTGCTCATTTTATGTGCCTGACTGTGTGTTCAGCCTTATTTATGACTGGTGTCCCATCCAGGACGCAGCCCTGCTTTGCAGCAGATGATGCTGCGTGGATTCCAGACCCCTGCAGCCCTGACCAAGGCAAGCGGTTACTGAAAATGAGTGAGTGAGTGAGTGAAACAACACTAAAATGAAGTCTATTTTAAAATAACTAAAAATAAAACGTCTCCATAGTCTCTTATTCAATGGCAATTGCTGACCAGTTCATTTTATAAATATCTAAAGCATTTGTAAGCATTTGGCTACTTTAAACTGTCCTTATCTACACCATCAGTAAGAGCGTAACAATAGCGATATCCTTTGGTTTATTTGTTGGGGAGGAGGCAAGGCTGAGATGGTGAATGGGATGCAAGAACATCGCAGGGTTTGCGTTAAACACATGAAATATCTCAGATGATAACCGTGTAACACGAAGCTCTGCAATAACACGGTAAAGAACTTCAGTTACCAGTCAGTTGCAGCATCTTCAACGAGACGTGCAACAGAGCCCAGATTTCATTCAACTCTGTTCAATTCCCTTATTTGAGCCGCTGTCCAGACACCAACAGAAAGCCACACAAGAGGCCACATAGTTTATATTGTTTTACAGTCTAACACATGTGAGCATGTAAACAAAGTCTAATCTGACAAATACACCACAGGGGGTTGGGATGACGCAGAAGGGAAAATAATGCATTACAACAATTTATTACGTTCTGTGTTTTATACCCAGTTGAGTTTGATTGAATACGCCTGTTGAAAGGACTGTGTGATCTTCAGCAGAAAATATGATTCGTTGTGAAACCGGGTCTGGAATTTTGTCGTAGCTTTTCTTAAATTGTAAAACTTCTTTCTTTCTGACCCCCTACTGGGACCTCCATAAATCTACGGATGCTTCTCCCATGTTGATTCCATCCTGTCAGGATCTGATGATTGTCAGATGACACATTTTTTAATTCTGCAGAAGTTACTGTCGGAAGAGCAGCACAGCAGACATGGAAATAAACAATAGTCAGGAAACTGAAGACTGTTAAGGGCTTTTAGTGAAGCTTTGTCTCTTATTTGTTGACCAAAAGTCAACCAAATTTCACTTATTTTCAACACTGATGAATTCTGGTCAAGGTAAAAAGGATTTTACCTTCCAAAATGCAGCCTGCCAAACTGAACAGTGACACTGAAAAACTGGATCTGACACACAAGCTTGTCTGAACAATACAAACTTTATTAGTTCCTTGGATGTGACCTTCCATCTGCCAGCTCATAATCTCTCAGGTCATGATCACATGTTTATATTGTAAATGAATAGCACTACAAAGTATGAACAATTTGAGCATGAAGCTTAACAATGACTCTTCCCAATTAGGGCCGTATTAAAGCTCATTTCATGCACTGTTAATGTTCCATTAAGAAGAATGTTCCATCAATGCTCTGCTAATGTTATTGCTGCACAGCGATCCCTGGGTGTCACAGCTCTCTATAGCCGCACTTTTTCTGTAACAGCTCTTGAAAATTAATACCTGTAAATTGGTGTCCAAATGAGAACTTTTGCTATTTTTTATCCGAAGCTTATCCATAATTTAAAAAATCAAAAAATGCAAACAAAAACCAAAATCCACAAACAAATACTCTACAGTACTCTGGCCAGAAGCCAGACGCTGCACGGGAGTTATCAGCTGTTTCCGCCTTTTCGCTTTGTCTCAACATGTTTGAGCTGCATCCCCACATTTATTGTACACTTCACTTTTCAATAAACCTATGTATTTAAACGCCGGTGGCAGCACTAGCATGTGAGATGTGCTGTACTGGACACACCACACCGCGGTATAAACACCACATTCATGACCACATTAAGTCTTTTCTAATGAGGTAACAGGTGTTTGCAGTGTTTATCAGGCTCAACGCGGGGCTTCACACTTATACGGGCGTTTTCCCATTGCCTGGAAGTGCATCATTTATTTATTTTCCCCGTTTAAAATAATGGGAAATAGACATTTGGTATCTGAAAAATTTAGTCCTCAACGTGTGTTCAGGGATGAAATAGATTCGGGTACAGAGGCATTACTGTATTAATGATTTTATCATTTTATTGTCATGCCTTATTCATAAAGAAACAACATGCAGTTAAGTTAGGGTTATTTACCGCTCCGTGTATCTCAGGTGGTGAACATCATGAAATAAAACTGAACGTTGGGAACATCTGCCTCAGTGATCTGCCGTTCCTCTTGCCCCACCTTGCACTTATTTCCAGTACGTGAGCTGTTGGAATACGGAGGAAATCAGGGTACAAGACTATAAACACAACTCTTGGTCTTCGATTTAGCTTTGCGATTCTTGAACTGCTCCTGCTGTTCTAAATAAGAAATAGAATTCAAACAAATAGAAATCAGAAGAAATACCCATAATGTGCTTTCCTCTTTCGTCTGATGGCCAGGACAGTGGCTTGTGGGTAAGTAGGAACAATGTGCAATATGATCCAGTGACTACTGGCACAATAATTCTGACATTGTGGGAAAAATTTACCTGTGTCTTTTTTTTAGTTTAATTTAGTGAATTCATCATAGCTTTTCAGCTTCATTTAGCTTTAAACCTTTAAATGTCTTCACATTTTGAACATCTTTTAATCATCCACACAATGGCATCTATACCCACTATGTTACATAGACTCACTGGAACAAATGTTGCTCATTTTACCAGCATTAGGCTCAGGTAAGTAAAGAAAAACATCAACCTGTATTTAGAATTGACCTTTGCTGGAGGGTTAAAGCCAATGCTTTACTCTTGCCTGAAATGCCAAATGATATGAGTAACTCAGGCAAAGTCCGAACTGTTTCTGGAGTTTAAGTGTCGGGGCCAGTTTCAGTAATTGGTGGCACTGAGAGCTCCAGTGCACTTTCCCAAGGTGTGCAAGATGAATACAAATAAGTCCAGGGAGACATAACAATGAGAGCATTTGAAAAACCCAGCAGCAACTCGGTGATGCCACCACCTACAACAAGGAGGGTTCATGAAGAAACCAGGTATTCCTGAGCTGTCAGACCGACTGGTCTGCTTGTGTCAATGATTCCAAAGGTCAGAGAAGTTTTGGACCTATTTGTCAAATCTAGGGGTAACTTTACACAAATAGTTTAATAAATTAATGGATTAAACAAGCGTTACTAATGTTGCTGATCTCATTTTGTTGCCCTAATCTTATGCTAAGTTCTTTGTGGGAATCTTTCAAAACGGACCTGAAAACCAAACTGGGCGGAACTGCCTGTTTAACTCATTAACTGCCACATTGACGACTGGAGCGAATACACGCTCCGACTGACCGAATGTACAGAAGGGAGGTGAAGCATAGTGAAAACTGAAACCAGCCCCTTTAAAGCACCAGCTACGCCCATGGAATCTGCGCACGCATGTGGCATTCAGAGCTACAAAGCTCTGCAGGGTAAAGGTGACAGGGACAGCCAGCCAGAGCCCCACCAGGAGCGAGACGCTTCGGAATGAGTATTTCTTCAGTTTTGCAATATCTTCTAACCAGCAGCCAGTAGCCATTATCCATTTATCTTCCTGAGCAATACCTTATCGGGACAGGCAAAGGAATGGTCCATGTTATGACACAGTGCAGGACTTCAATTTATTTACCACTCCTGTTTTAAATTGTTTTTTTTTTTATTCTTGCGAAAAAAGGAACTTTGGGCTAAAAAGGGAATCTCTGCCTTTGTGCTCTGAAGACACACACTGAATGAGACGAAGAAGCACAAGCGACAGTATTTTCATTAGTACAGTTCATTCATTCAGCAGCAAGTGCCTTGAACCCCTTCGGTTGGTGGAATAGTGGCTGTAAGACAAACCGAAGGTCCTGCTGTCTGTCAAAAGGTCTCAGCCTCCTGCTGTACATAGAAGCTGATTAAATAAGTTCATTTTTTACACGTGCTCCATACTCCTCGGCACAAGAATATCCAGCCGTTATTATTGTTTCTTATATAAATTATTATATCAAAGGATAAACACAGATGCAGCCTCCTGTGGGAATGAGCAAATCCCCTGGAAACATGCAAATCAGAGCAGTTTATAAAACTGACAGTATCACGCTGAAGGCTTCTGCTCCACACATATCTAAATATTTTCTGGTTTGTCTCAGAGAGAACAGAAGCTGCTGATATTCAAAACAACGAGAGAAGCAGAAGGATAATGATGGAAGCCGAGTTCCCGGCAGCCCGTGTTAACCATCCGGATCTTTCTTATTTTCCCAGCTAGTCCAGTAATGAGATTTTAAGCAAGAAAAATTCATTCACACAACGATATGAAAGCACTTTGTTCTGAATTCGACAGAAAAGTTGTTCTGAATCACCAAAGTACGATATTAACCAGGAACATTTCAAACCGCAGGAGACAGTTTACGACTATGCGCAAGAGCATGAAAGCTGACACCGGTTATCTTTTCATATTATTTCAAATTCGCTCCATTACAGGGACACTTATTGACGTATTTTTGAGTCTAGCAGCAGCGTCCCTTCGTTTCCTTGTTTTTTCAGCTCAACGGTGTCGACTCAAGTTGACTTAATGAATTAAAGCGCCGCATGAAAAGCGCTGCAAGCTGCCGGAGCCCCGTGTCACGTCTCTCGTGCGAGAAAGACCATAAGCAGCCGCTGTCCGCACAGTCGGGACATTATACAGCCCGTTTGGTCGCAAACACCCGACACCCCCGTCATAACGCGCATCTCACACATCCAGCCTGCTTTATGGTCTCTCTATTAAACGTTCAAATTCATTTGCCCTAAATCGCGAATGTAATTCACTCTCTTACACGTAGGCCATATACTGCGTGAGCTCACGAACCATCCTGTGAAAGATGTGTGTGAAAAACACAAATATAATTCTGCTTCCCTGTATGTTTAATGCAAATGTTAACATCGTGAGGGTTTCAGTTTGTGTCAAAGCGCCATAATTTAGGATTGAAGGACCGCATTGTGGAGTTGGAAACGTTTTTAGATCGATGTTTGCAGCCCGCCTTCATATACATGACACTAAACGAAGAGATAAGTAAAACATTACACAGAAACAGGGCGCATCTGATCATTCTCGGCACATCAAAAAGAACAGCTTTTTGCTTCCTGACATGTTGTGAAATATGGTGAAGCTTTGCTGAATGACATGCAAAGCGTTCCCCTCTTGATGCCGCTGTATTGTTGCCATGGCAACAACCCCCCCCCCCCCAAACAGACACACACACACACACACACACACACACACACACACACACCCCGCATCTCTTGGTTCGATATTCTTCTGCACAAATACTACATAATTATGTATATTAAAAAGAGCACTGGAATCAGCAACCATTTGACTTTTAAGCAAATGACGTGTAAGAAATAAAGATAACATAAAAGACTGTTTGTGCTTATTGCGCTGCGAAACACGTACAGTAAAACCTGTAAGAAATCGGTAATGCTGTGAGGATCCTATAGCCAGACTGTGCAGAGGACAGATGGGGAATAAGAATGTCTGAATGTGAACATCTGTACATCCCTATATGTCTACAAACGCTCATCAACAGGTTGGCAAATGCAGTTTCTCCATCAGTTCAATCTCCTCTCATTTTGTTTTTGGCAAAGTTGCAAGGTGTTGCTCCATTACCGCAAGTTGCCCAAATATTACCAAAATTTGAAAAAGCGCTAAACCCAGCAGGACAACTGATGTAAGAAGATTAATGCTGAGATTTTGCTCTTATCTACACAACACAGAGGGAAAAAAGGTGAAATATTAAATCATAATAACCTGGCCAACCATCATACAACCTTTTGAAATAGCATTTGCCCCCTTCCTGACTTCCGCACTATTGCACATTTGTCACGCTGAACAGCTCTGTCCATCCATCCATCCATCCATCATCAATTCGTCCATCCATCTGTTTTTTTATCTGCTTCTGCTGAGCCCGTTTGCCGGGGTCTGAAGCCATAGGGGCAAATACTTTTTCACAGCACTGAAAATTACCGATGGCTGTTGTAAGAGTGTTGATGCACTGGAGGTGACGGTGACATGTTTCCTCACTCTCATCCGAATAACAAAGAAACGCAGCTGAGACGTTTCAAACGAAATCTGATTACCACCCACACGCCTCATCACGCCGTGTGCCTCCAGGTGATGCTTTAACATTTGCGTAGACGTGGACGACGACAGTTACATCGTCTGCGGGGCCACCGGCTACCTGTCCGTCCCTTCGCGGGAGCGTCAGCCTCTTCTTCCTTACACGGCTTAAAATATATACTGTGCCACTGCCTTGGGGAGACTCGGGGCGATATTTTATTCACCGGAGTGAGTCTCACGGCCTCGCGGACCATCAGCCGTCGTAACGCCGTTGTCATAGTCGTCGAGAAATAAGAAAACATAAAATAAAATGTTGAAATATTGAACGTGGGGAATAACAAAGAGGGCGTTCTTTAACGGGGCAGAGGGAGACGAGGCGGTGAGGGGGACGTGTGCGGCCGAGGTCGCGTTTGTAAGGAATCTCAGCTCACTGACCCCGCAGGCCGAGTTGTCTGGTACTGCGGGGACGTCTCGCGCAGCTGAAGCGTTAGGTATAAATTTGGTTCGTTTGCCACAATGAATGTCTGTAAAACATCCAGTAACTGGGGGATGAGTGCGTTATATTAATTATATTAAAAGTGCAGGACAAATCTGTAAAATTTCCCCGTGTCCTTTGTCATGTTCTTTGTCTACGGATGACTGAACGTATCCGTGTATCTCAGCTTAATTACTGAATGATATCCAACTGGGAAGAGTACAATCCATCATCTGCAGCTCCGGGGTAGCAGTATCTGCACAATACACCTTTCATCCTGGCACGTTCTCTCTGCCACCCATCTTTCATATTGAGACTGTGACACTGGGAAATGGCATCGTCTCTCTCGCCCTCTCGGGCCTACGAGAGGTGCAGGATGGGAGAGGAAGAACAAAAAAAGTCTTCTGGAATTAACATCCAGGCTGTGGTGTACTCACATTGTACCATGCTGGCTACAAGGTGGAAGCAAACGGATCGCACTTGTGGTTCAACGCTGCGGTGTCTCATACGACCACTCGTTCGGCAAAGAACCTGTGTTCAGTGAGTGAACAGAAAGGGGCCTCAGGACCCTCTCGTGAATCGCAATCAAATCGACTTCACTAAGGAGTTTAGCACACGCTGCAGTGAGCTGCTTTTCTCTTCCAAACCAGGACTTTAACTCAATGCTGGAACCCGCACATTCAGATCTAATAAAAGTACAAAGGAACCAAAACGATGGATGAGATTATCGCAGCCAACCTGTTAGGCACCTGTCACCAGAGCCGGTGCGTCAAGGAGGAGGCAGGGAGATGTGAGACTTGTTCTGAGGAACTCTGGAAGGGAGCAGCAGCAGCTCTCTGATCTGCAGGACTTTATAGGTGCTCAGTGGCTCATAACAGCGTCTCCCTCCGCTGTGTGACGCACGGCAACACATGTCCACGTGCGCGTGACCAGATTCACACACACCTGCGCGTTCGTCGTTCATCTGTGTCCCGCACGCAAACTCGGATCTTTCCTCACGTGGACGACCAAATAAATTTTTTCCCATCTCCCACTCAAATATTAATGCGTACGCTCACTCCGTCACGCAAATTCGCAAATCACTTAAACTGGCTGGATAAAAGGAATTAGGTGCTATTAAAGGATGTGTATAATCACTATTTTCCTCGCTCGTCACGCGTGCCAGAAGACAGAACCTGACATTGACATCCTGACCTCACACAATGCTGTCTGATACCTGTCTGATTTTCTGCTTCGCTCCTCCTTTTTCACGCCAGATGTTACCGGATCTTCACATCAGACCTAATGTAGATAAAGAAAACTTAGGTGAGAAAGTGTCCAAAATTGTCACGCCTGTGCAGCTTATGTTTTCTCAAGAATGTTGGAGCCTCTGCCTTGTGTGGACCATGAAACATCCCCTGAGCAACAGTAGCTGCAAATACACCTTTCTTGTAGTTACAGCTAAGTGTCACAGCACCACGGAGGAACTTGCTGAACGGGTTTAGCTCAGCGACATTAGTGCGGATTTGGAAAAGCTTGTTTTTCAGCTCCTGAAGATCATCCATACGCATTTTGGCAAATCAGTCTAATGACTTTTGCGTCGCTACTTTGCCACGGATCCCATTCTCGCCGCTGATCTTTCTGATGACGGGGGTCACGACTGGGGTCACTAACCTCTGCTTGCAAGTTCCTGAATGTCGTTCTCTGGTTCTTGGTAACATCATCATACGTTGGCAGAACCGGCAGAAGCGGGAAGTTTCACTGCTGTCCCAGCTTTACGTCACCAGCAGAGACTGAGGAACTGCCCGAATGGACTACTAAGCGTCAAATTTTGCCCAGAGTTTCCAGATTTGCACGTTGAATCTGTGTGCAGTTTCTCTATAAATGAAAAGGGTATGTTAATCGTGGTTTTACTGGAAGGAATGGTTTAAATCGGGAAAGGGTGTTAACCGAAGCAAGTGGAACTGGAACTGACCCAAATGCTCACCTCACTAGGTCACTAGAAAGGTAGGTTTATAACTCCTGCAGTTTCCTTACCTTTCATGAGAGCGAAACGAGAAAAATCCCCAAACGTCGACGTCGTTTTTCCTCCGAGAGTTCGGCATTCAGCCGTCTTTCGCCATCAGTAATCTCTCCCTCCAAAAAGACGTTTTCACAACTCTTAAAATTTCACGAAATCCACAGAATCGGAAATTGCTTTACGAAATTAAGGCCTCCGCTCACGGAAAATGGTTGCGATTCCAGAGAAGTGCCTGTCGGCCATTTGGACGTGCTGCTTAACAGAGAAAAAAGTGGCAGCTGAGTAATTAGCAGTGAAATTTACACGGATGACGTCTCATACGGTGCCTTACAAAAATATTCACACCCCAGACAGCATCAGTTTACTGGACGCTGTACCCTTTCTTTCCAGGTGATATTTTAATTAAAAATAATAACATTCAAAGTGAATTTTTGCATGTCAACATGAACTTTGTATCACAAAAAACTGGAAAGTTTATGCTCGGAGAAGCTTTCCTTCCTCAGCACCAAGTAACAGTACCCAGGTACTCGCCGAGATAAACATAACAGTTGAATTGAAAACTTTATTTTCCACCAGTCCCTCTTACAGCCAACATGACTGGAAGACATACAAGGTTAGGCTGCTTGTTGTCAATATGCTGTTGCGTTACACGGATGCTCTGTAGCTGCCGTGTCACTGTTGCATAAATACATGAGAATTTCGACCTGTTCAGGTGGCCTTAGAAAACCAGTGAGTTCGAGGTGATGCTGGCTGTTCTCTAGCTCAGGTTTTACCTCGGTGGACAACAGCAAGCATTCCGAACAATCAGTTGTGGTTTTACGACGGCATTTGGGTTGATACTCATTTGCTCGTGGCAAAATATATACACTGCTGTGTCAGCATGACTGGCTCAAGCTAACTGCCAAATACTGCATCTGAGCCAGCAGTTAAATTTCAGCAGTTCACGGTTGGGCCACTTTTGGCTCGAACTATGAGGCTTAAATGTGTCTGAACTGATCTGCACCGATACCGGTTCGAGACTTATGGCCTCAGAAACCACATAGATGACTTCTGTATTTTTAAACAATATTCACAGCTGCTCATTATTGCATGAAGCCCACCTGAAGATGTAACTGGGTCGTATTTATGAAGTTATGAACTCTGCCACGTACCAAAACACAGACACTGGTTTCGTTTTAGACAGAAACGCTTTGACCGTTAATGTCAGAGAGTTTCACCTGTGTGATAATACCTGGAACGCCGGCAGTGTATGGTGCTGTTCGTCGGGCGCCGCGGTTATTCGGCGTTAGGAACATCCCTGATTTACTGAAGTAAACACAAGTTGTGAAAAACACGTGCAGATTCCACTCACACTGACAAACATCAAACACACACAACCTCATTCGATGAGAAAACACGTTCGCAGACAGGTGGATATTTCCCACACATCAATACTGCACATAAAGGACAGGAGTCTCACACACACACACACACACACACACACACACACACACACACACACACACAAATAATATAATTGGTCTCCGGGGTATAAAGCAGTAATAAATCCTTCTTTAAGCTGAACAAGCAACTTCTTTGTTATTTTAATGCATTTGCAATGCTGGTTTGTGCAGGTAAACACTTAAGCCATTTCAATTGCAGTGATTTATCTAACATGTGCTTTGGTACTGAATACTTATTATTTATAAAACAGATATAATTACCATTTTATTCCTCAACTTGTGTAAACATTGTCAGTGTTAAAAATGAGCCGCTTAACTTGAGAGGGTCTTCAGCGATACTGATCCCACAGAAGATGTGGTCGGTAGTAACGAGGATGCAGTTTGACCTTTTCAGCAGTTCTGCATGTGGAATGAGCTTCGCTGCTTTAAACGCCACCCGAGAAAGTAAACAAGCCGCGCTATTAAATCACAGTGTTTCACCTTGTGAAGTTCCGTCTTATCTCTATGGAAACCTCCAATAAAGCCAGTTGACACTGGCCGGTGGGCACGGCGATTCACCGAAACACCGGAATTGGTGAGAAGAAGAAGAAGAAGAAAACATTCGAGAGAGTCTGGAAGCAACACGAACCGGGCTGTTTGTACACAGACTGTTTAGATATTCTCCGTAAGATGGCGCCAATAATTAACCGAACACGCCCATCTCAGATGCCGCGAGTTGCCGCCGGTTTGACACGCGCGCGCGAGCACACACACGTATGTAATTTTTTAAAAAAAGTCTAGAAATGTGTTTATATAAAACATACATCTTGTTTCTTAGTGATCGAGGAGCCTGCATCCGCCCCAGGCCAGATGACCGCCGTCAGCAGTAGAGATGCCGACACATTCACTTCTAACAGAAGGACATGGATCACAAAGGGCTGGAGGTGAGAAGAACGGCGCGTATCGGTACAGTAACGGAAGATCGATATTAAAGTTCACTCCCCGCTATCGGACGCGCTGCTGGCCGTTATGTTGTGCGGCTCGACCTCCGATAAAAAAGGAAAAGAACGGAACAGGGAAAAGAAAAAAAACGTCGAATTAATGACACTTAAAATAAAGAGGGTCAGTAAATAAAAATGAATGTAGAAACACCGCCCAGTTCGTGTTCGGCGGAAGGTCTCTGCAGCTCACAAGCGCGCCGTGGAAGTGGAATAAACACGTAGAGAGACGTGTTCGCGGGGTGTAACTGTCGAAATAGTAGCATGAATGGGATTTATGAGGGTGGGGGGGGGGGGGGGGGGGGGGGGGG